>BQNB010009206.1:2024-87460 GCA_026074375.1 Tanacetum coccineum
ACGTTAATCGTTGATTTTTAGTTTACGCGATGTAACCTGATACTTAATATTAAAAGCGAGCGCGTACGAAAAAGAAAAAAAAAATAACTCGTAAAATAGATAACGTCGAAAATGACCTGAAAATACGAAATGTTACAACTAACTAGTTGCCCCAAAATAAATAAATTAGGTTGCTCTAATGTACAAGTTGCCCAATGTACAATGTACTTATGTGTCAGTCCTTTTTTTAAAAAAAATAGGGTAAAAAAATACTATAAACGAGTTGCCCTAAGTACATTTCGCCCTAAAAGTACAAGTTGTCCTAAACAAATTTGTGTATAAATAACTTACACATACGGACACATGTCACTTTCTTCTCAAGTTGCTCAGTTGCCAAGTTGCCCTTGAGATATTTTGATAAATTGACTGTGTTTGGGGTATAGTGGCATTACCACTATATGGTTTGGACCATTTTAAGAACTTTCCTTTTAATTTTAGATAAATTATATGGAGTTAAATGTAAATTTATAAGTTTACAAGTTTTATTATAACTTTAAAAAAATAACCCTTTAAACTTTATACCCCTAGACTTTATATTTTAAAATACAATAAAAGTAAACATTTTCTTACTTTCAAACAAAGATTTAACATTATCTAATCACATCTCAAATCTACCAGAAGACTTTTTGGTGGATTTTTCATTGTCGGTCTGAAATCATGTTGTACAACCAAATAGAAAAACACCAAAGCACATAAATTATCGCAAATAAAGAAAAAGAGTTTTCTAGCTATTCATTGATAGGTTCGGAAGAATTGCATTTTCTTTTCTTTTGGTTTAATACGTACTAAAAATATAACAATTGAATTTCTAAAAAAGTCTTTCTTTCATTGACATGCGTGTATGCCTATAAATCATATACAACAATCTTGGGCTACTTTATTTCTTTTGGTTTAATACACACTCATACCGCTATAATCATAAAACATATACAATATCAACTGCATACCCAACAGTAAGAATACCAGCCTTCCAAAGTAGAGGTCAATGGTTTGAATATAACGAGGAGAAAATTAATCCTCTTGTGGTCTCGGAGGTTAACTTGAGCCGACTTCGGGCTACCTAAAAGGGTAGTTTCGCTGGAATTAGTTGACTCACAATGTCGAGTCAGAAAACAGGTAAATCAAAAGAAAAAAAATTACTAATTATCCTCAAGTTCATATACTACGTTATATATATAAGATTTAATGAATCTATTCTCTTCATATGATTTCGATAATACTCTATAACATAACTTATAAAACAGAAAAAAATAAAAAGTATACATATATTTTAAAAAACATAATGCATAGGCTGTGTTTGGCAACAAGCGTTTAGGAGCGACAAGCGGCAAACGGTAAGCATTTTAGATGAAAAGCTTGTTTGGCAACACCTCAACAAGCATTTAAATATTGTTTAACCGCTCAAATCTCAAATGCTTCTTGAAGAAGCATTCTCAAAGCAGTTTGTTATAAAATTACATTTATACCCTCAATTATAAAATTTATAATTTTTTTAATTGGGTTATATGTTCTTTTTTGTAATATTAAAATTTTTAATTACAACTTACAGCTACGTTATCAAACACATTTTTTAAACAAACAGCTACTGCTTACTGCTTCTGTTACTGCTTACTGCTATTGCTACGTGTCACCAAACATACTCATAAACCCGTGCGTGCACAAACATTAAAACTAGTTTAATACACTAATTAATTCCATTTTTCAGATATGCTCGTTTTTTTTCAAGTTGTAATCTCCGTACCTAAAAACCTTCGCCCATAATATTATTATCATTAATTATTGTTATTTTTTATTCACTACTTTATCTTTCTAATCCTTCCTAAGAAACGACGAGATGGCCACCAACATACCAACAAAGAACATGTCCAAACTAATTTAATATTACCATAAAAGCTAAGATTCAGTATCAAATTAATATTATATTGACCCGGTGGCAGATTGATTTATTTATTTGTGACATTCATTTATCATTTTGCGAATCTCTTCAAATATTTAAGAATTTTCAACTGAAATGGCAATTTAATCATGTTTTACGTTTCCAACTATTAAAGCATTTTTACGTGTTTTTTTCTTCTATAACCACTGGTGGTAATAAGACCACGGGTAAGCGTCGAGGTCGTCCTTGTTAGCGTCACCCATAAAGACACATCGTGAAACAAAAGAAATGACGACAAAGACGCGTCGTGAAGCAAAAGAAAAGTCAGTCGCGATTTCGACTGAGTCATGAGAGCAAGCAAATAGGGCCAACAGTAAAAAAAATGTTGTTAGACATTTATTGAAAAAACTTTTAAATTTTATATAATTTTTTTCTTTATAGAGACCGCAATACCTTTTCATTTTAATTTGCAGTTTCAAACACATGCTTTTTTTTTCCCAAACTTCTTATTTAAAATAAATGAATTTTGAATTTTTTTTGTTTACATCCTCAAATGAAGAAGAAGAAATTAGTAGCATCGAGCTAGAGCTTGTAAAAGAGGCGACGATATACTATATGAATTATTAAGTTTTCACTTCAAGAATCCCAAAAACCTCGATACCACGAAACACGATACATAGATATCGCTACGGGCTCATGATCGTCAAGTTGCCGCTTACTTATCTCAAAACCCAATGTATGAAGAAGATATATTCCGTACGCGGTTCCGAATAAGCCAATCACTATTCACACGCATTTTTCGGGATATAACTGATAATTCACTGTATTTTCAACAAACTAGTGATTGTTCGGGAAGAGTTGAGATTTCTTGATGAAGTGTACCTTTGCAATTCGTCCAATGCATACGGCTTCGTTCCTGATGCTCTAGACGAATATTTGCAAATGGACTTATATTAAAAGGAGTTTTTGCGAAGACCTACTTATAACGATGTCAATTTTTTTTATGCTTATCACGAAGAGAAACATGGGTTTCCTATGATGTTATGAAGCATTGATTGTACGGGCCGTGTCTACTTGGCCAAATGCATATCGTGCTCAATATTGTAGGGGTTATCAAAGGCCACATCAATTCATTTTACTGGAAGCGGTTGTCTCACAAGACTTATAGATTTTCATGTGTTCTTTGGTGTTTCTGGGGCGAACAACGACATCAACGTTATACATCAATCGCTTATTTTCAACGATCTCAAAGACGGAAAGCACATGAGGTTCCGTTTGTGGCTAATGATGTGCGTTGGGATATTTATCTTACTGACAAGATATATTCAGATTAGTCTATTCTTGTTAAGTCAATTTACACAGACAGGTGCAAATGATACGAAACAAATAAAGTATAAGTCAGTGCATGAAGCATCAATAAAAAATGTGGAACTAGTGTTTGGCATGCTAAAAAAAGCGGGATATAATAAAAAAAAATCCGCACGGCCGAAAAAAAGGGAATGCAATCTCTCCCGACTTCTGCCCAGAGGAGCAGCATAGCTATGATGATCTCGTACAAACACACGAAGAAACGTTACTAGTTATTAGCGAGTTAATCGACGAAAAAACTCACCTAAGCCTTAGAGCCGATTTAATGGAGCACATTTAGTGTCGAACAAATACACACTAATTTGTAGTTTCAATTTTTATCGCAATGTTTTTTATTTTATTTGAATTATTAATGTAATGTTTTTTAATTATTAATGAAGTTTTAGATCTAGTTTTTTTTAAGTAAATGAAAAGAAAAATTAAAAGTTTGTGATGAAATTAGTTGTCTTATTATACTAAATTGGTGGTGGAGAAAAAAAACGTGACGCTGAGATGTCGGCGATAAAACGGGTTGTTATTACCATTGGCCTTGGTTTGAGTTTGAAATATCAAATCTCATTAATTAATAAATATTGTAATAACTGTATTTTACGCAGTGTTCTATAAGGCGCGTCATGACGGCGTCAAAGTGTCGCTAAGGCGTGAGGCGTGGCCTCCACGTTACGAAATAGACTAAAGCGTGAATCTAGGCGTGGCGTGAGATGAAGCGTGAAAATGCGCGATAAGGCGAGCAAAGGCGTGAGGGGTGGCAGGTTCGAGTATTTTCGTTAAATATTTAACGATCATCCGCTAAGTTTTACATTTCAAGTCCACTGCTGCTACCACCATCATCAATCATCGCCGCCCCCACCAATATTTAATTTTAAGATAATATATAGATTAAAGCTCAAGTGACCAGTATCCAATCATTTGATGCCATAATCTTACAATGCTCAAGTAAACATTAGAAATTACGATGTGACATCCTTATAGAACATTATCATCTTAAAAAATAAATTGGTGAATCCTAGCCACTCATTTTTTTAATCAAAACAAAAAACTCACTTCACACCTTTTACTTAAAAATAAAATATCTTGCAAACGGTAAATCGTCAAAAGAAAAAAAATACACCATCGCGACGAGTATTTTTTTTATCTTTCTATAGAGGGGCACTTCTATATACTTTCGACGTACTTTTTTCAAACTTTCTTTTTCAGTCACGTTTAAAAAAATCACATGTGATTTTTTCAGACGTGACTGAAAAAAAAATCGATGAAAGAAATCACATGTGATTGTGATACAAATCACATGTGATTTTTTCAGACGTGACTGAAAAAAAAATTCGTCGAAAGTATATAGAAGTGCCTCTCTATAGAAAGATGATTTAATTCTCGTCGCGATGGTATGTTTCGTTTTGCGTAACGATTAACGGTTTATGAGATATTTAATTTTTAAAAAATAAGATGAAAGTGAGTTTTTTAATTAAATTAAAATAAGAACTGATTTAAACCATTAGATGAAAATAAAATGGATGGTTGAGATGAAATGAATTGTTCTTTAATTAGATAATGTTCTACATGGAACTTTTCTCTAGAAATGACATTTAAATTTAATACATTTTTGTGTGATTTTGCCCTTCAGTTTTCTGATAAAAAGGCTGATTATGTTTTAATTTTGAAATGTGGTTAACAACATTCCTTCACACCAAAATTATAAATTTAAGAAACCGCATTAAAACCGTCTTATCAATGCACATCATTTTATTTTTGACCGAAATTTCAAATTAACTACTGTAATAGAGATTAAGTGTTGTCATTTATACTCATTTAAGTTTTCAAAATTATTGAAATTTTAAAATTTTAAAATTTTTAGAAAATGAAGGTACCGTAGTGATATAGTGGGTTAAAAAAATTAAATGTAAAAATAGTCAATCCCGTGTCCAAATAATTTAGCAATTTCATAAAAAATACAATAAGCCGTTATACAAATACGCTCTATTTAGATATAGAGACTAGAGAGAGAGAATATAACGATCCACCAATATTCTCTGAACCTGAATATATATATGCTCTCTTTCATTCGAATTGAATTACAGTATAAATAAATCAAATACTAGTACTAAGCTTCATTCTGGTTCCATTTTAGATCCATTAAAAGTAACCCCCTGCATTTCCCCTCACCAATACTACTTGTATATTTTTACAATTTTGATTTGGAGCTAATTTTGTGTTGTGATTTTGATGTTTTAGGTTTTGTTGTTTTAATCTGGGAAGTGGAATGAAATAGTGTGTGTAAAATAGTTAGTTGGGAATGGATGATAGAGGTGGAGGTGGATCATTTGTTGCCGTTAGGAGGATTTCACATGGACTTGATCGAACCAACAACACTTATCATACTAGTTCAGGTATAATCCAGTTTTGTTTTGTCGAAATTCGATTCGATTTTAGAAACTTGTTTCATTTTAGATATGGTTGATTGTGTGTATATCGCGATGACTATGTGATAGATGGTTTTGTCTTGGTTGCGAGTTTAGTTAAAGTTTGTTTGATAATTTGCAAATGCATCACGGTCGAGAATTTTTGAATTTTAGAAACGTAAAACTAGCTTTTTTTTGGCTCTGATGATGTATGCAGCCTAACCGGTATTTCCCATGTCCGTTTCCGAGTTTTGAACACTGGTTCTCTTCTGAGACTTCAGGGACACCTTACAACTTAGAAGTATTTATTTATAGGCTGTAGATTAGCCATAAGTGGTACCCTTACTAATATTAATTCCGCCAATGTTTCTATATTGTGTGCAGCTGAGGTTACAGCAAGCTCAGCAGCATGGCTTGGTAGAGGCCTCTCATGTGTTTGCGTTCAGGGAAGAGAAGGCGAATCTCGCCCCTCGTTTGACTTGACCCCTGCCCAGGTACTCTCGTTAAGATAATTTACCCATGTGATGTATTGTTATTAAAGTTATGCCTAGTAGTTCATGCCTTCATGGTGCTGGTATATATCCGTTTGAACATATGAGTTATGAGTTACGGCTTTACAGTGCTTTGTTGGTTTTTGCTCTATTTATATTATCCTTCAGAAGTTTTTGTTACTGGCTCCTAGTTTTAATAGGACAATATATTTTATTTCATATCCAGGAACATTGCTTACAAAGGCTGCAAAATCGTCTAGAGATAGCCTATGATAGTTCAATCCCACGGCATCAGGTAAATCTTTTGCTGATAACTTTTACACGATTGAAGAGAAGAAACATGCATTTATGGTTTATGTATGGTTCTGAGTCGTACATACAAACTTACATGTCATGAATAAGATTGAAGTATTGAAAAGAGCGCAATCAATCTCATATTTTTGCAATTTTTATTGATGCTGTAGGAAGCATTAAGGGCGTTATGGAAGGCATCATTTCCTGAAGAGGAACTCCATGATCTAATTTCTGAGCAGTGGAAGGAAATGGGCTGGCAAGGGAAAGACCCTTCAACTGATTTTCGGTATAATGCACTTCTTTTTGTTGTATATGCTCCCCTTGAAATAATGTGTTCTTAAGACCTGGAAATTCGTGACAGGGGCGGTGGGTTCATTTCACTCGAGAATTTATTGTATTTTGCCAGAAATTTCCCGGTACTATCTCTCTCCCCCATGTTATGATTTGATTACATTCACAATAATGTGTTTTTCTGCATTTATTTTGGTGGTGCTTCGTTTTTAAGAAAATATTTTTCTGGAAAGAGATGATTCACTTCTTTTGTTACAATTGTTGGTTTAATTTGATATATCTTGTGCAGAAGTCATTCCAAGATCTTCTTCGGAAGCGGGAAGGTGTCCGGTCCATGTGGGAATATCCTTTTGCTGTTGCTGGTGTGAATATTACATTCATGCTTATTCAGATGTTGGATCTTGAAGCAGGTTCATTTGTTTTTACCTTTCCATATGCACAATTAGGATAAAGACTATTTTCCAAAATCTTTCTGCAGCCTGTATAAAACATTTGAGTTGATTTCAATCCAATGATTTTCGATTTAACGTGTCTTCCTTTCCTAGTCCTACCAGTAAAAAAACAAAAATGGAAAATGTAGCTTATGAATGATTATGGGGGTGTTTGGATGTGCTTTTTGAAAGTGATTAGATGATTATGAATAATCAGATGGTCAGTTTAAATATAACAGGGTATAGGAGCTAGTTTTTGAATGTGATTTTTTTATAAGTTGCAAATCAGTTGAGTGTTTAGCAATTTCTAAGAATATACAGTTGATGCATAAAAGTACCATAAAGGGCTTTCTTGTGAAAAAGGAGATAGAGCGTGTGAGGTGGGTGTAAAAGTTTCTCAAATTTGGTTAGAAGGGATGATTAAGTAACTTAATTGGAACCTTAATAATCATTTATGCTACTTGCAGCTAGTATAAAAATCATCATCACAGACTTATTATTTGACACGTAAATGGTACTTTAAGATAATCAGAATCAGAAAGTGTTTATCCAAACATCCCCTGTACTGTAAATCGGATTCTATCAAAATGTACTAGTTTAGCTATTTTGTGAACTGATAATGTTTCCACTTTCCATTGTGCAGTAAAACCGCAAAGCTTTGTGGGAGCAACCTTCTTGAAGTTGCTTTCAGGTATATATAAACCACTCTGTCTAATTATTCGCTGTGTGAATATCTAATATTGCTATGCTTGGAGCTAATTGATTTTACGTTTGTGTTTTATATTCTGCTTTTACCTGACAGAAAATGAATCGGCTTTTGACCTTCTTTATTGCATCACATTCAAGCTAATGGATCAGCAGTGGCTAGACATGCACGCTTCTTACATGGATTTTAATGTACGTGCTTTCTTTCAATTTTAATGATATGAAATTGACTGGCATAATGCTTATGGGAAAATAGACAGCTAAAATAGAGACCTTCTCAGTGAAAAGGGAACTGTTGGTTTCTTCTTGAAACAACCCAAATAGAAAGCGTCCTGTTTTGTTCCAATGGAGGATCATAAAGAGTAGACTTGCTCAATCAAAAGTTTCGTCTTAAGAGGTTAAAGGGGGAAACATGGGTGGACGGGTAAGATGGGTATCAGGTCAAACTGAGGTACTTTTTAGTGCAGATTCAAAACAAGTTGGATTAAGCCGACCCGTAAACACTTTTTATTCGTTAATTTATATATTATAATAGTTAACGTGTTTTATATGATAACAAAAGTAAGATAGTATGGCAGTGACAATCCAGCTAGTTTTTGGTAAAAATGATATAGTAGATTGTATACATGTACATACATTACATCAGAGCCGATATAGACAAAATATAACCCAAATTGACCCATTTTTAGATAAATGGGTCAAAATCGCCACCTTTATTCAAGGGGGTTTACTTATACATCCAAAACCCTACTTGCTCTTTGAGTCAAGTCCTTTACGTCCGTGTATGTGTATTTCCGCATACATTACAGGACATTTGGTTTAAAGAAATAAATATATATATTTTTAATTGGCATTGCAGGCTGTGATGAAGTCAACACGTCGCCAGCTTGAAAGAGAGCTTTTGCAAGATGACATAACACGACTAGAAGAGTTACCATCCTATAACCTACTTAGTCGATAGCAGTTTGATTTGACAAGATTTTAGCTTCAAAGAGGAATTTTTACTATTTACTATCGATATAGTGCTTTACTACCTTCAACTTCTGTATTTGATATGGTTTTCTGTAAAGAAAGCAGTAATTTCAGGGGGTTGTGGGTTATCTTGTGTGTCTAATGCAGCAGAACGATGAATATGTTACAACTCTTCTTGTGGGTGATCCTATAGTTATATGCCATCAATTGTTTTATCTTATGACTTGCTTTTGTGTTTACTTTCAAATTTCGATCCACTTCTGGACCTATAGATATTGAAGCTGCCGAATCCCATAAATCTTTTATTTACTTTTTTTCAAAGTAATTGGGTTGATTTTTCTGATAATGTGAAAAAATTAAAACTACCACAAGTGTTGATCACTCTAATAAATACTCGTAACTAGAATTGATATGAGTAGAATTTTGATCCTAGTTTACAACTGTTGTTGATATTGAGAATTGATTTCAACTGCTATCGACTTGTATTGAAGAATATGGTCTTCCATTTTTTTGGTCAATCTTCTTATTGGCTTGGAGTTGACTCGCCTGTTTCCAGGATTAAGTTGTCATCCAATATCCTAGTTGATTTCCTATAAGCATAGAGTTAAGATCAACAATCATATATGATTTCATAAAATCATATATGATTTGTGATTCCGACGAACTTTTTTTCAATTTTGTTTCAGTCACGAATTGCGAAAATCATATATGATTCGTATAACGAATCATATATGATTTCATAAAATCATATATGATTTCATAAATCATATATGATTTCATAAAATCGTATATGACTTCATAAAATCATAAAAAAAAGTTCGTCGAAAGTACATAGTGTCGCCCCTCTATAGAAAGATAATTTAATTCTCGTCGCGATGGTATGTTTTATTTTGCGTAACGATTAACAGTGTGTGAGATATTTAATTTTTTTAAAAAGATGGAAAGTGAGTTTTTTTATTTTTGATGAAAAAATGAGTGGCCAGGATTGGTTCATTGGGTCTATGACAAAAATTGGGTCTATATTAAACTTTTGGCGTTTAGATAAAGTGGATCAAAACTATTTAACAGATGTTAGCGTATTTACTAACTTAGAGGGAATTGAAGACATTTAATTGTATGATATAGATAACACTCCCCCCAATATACAAGAATACGGTAATCAACCATATTTGTTGTGTCTGTGATGCACTTCATGGTTGGTGAAGTAAATTGCAACAATATACCAGTATACAACTAATTAACAATGAAGGTCCATGTATCAGAACAAACGTTCAAAGAAAGTCACAAAAAGGAGTATTTATAAATGATTGAAATGGGATAGCTGACTACCTTTTACTTGCTATTACAGCTTTGTTACACAACTGTCTTCAAGAAGCATCACGACGGAATTTTTTAAATGAAAAAAACTAGTCATTCATTTTCTAGCAGATTATGACACCAATAAATCGAAAACTTGGACTGATTTACGTAGAAAACAAACGCAAGGTATTGCAAAATTCAAATTCAAAACCAAACCAAAATGCAACCACATGAAACCAACAAAAATCTAGGTACCCTGTAACATGACTAAACATCACTTTAGTTTATACGGAGGCTTAAAAGGTCGTTCCTTTAGAAGAGTGAACATTTTGACAGTTGAAGAAGCCTTGTTAAATGTTGACAATAGATTCATAGTCTCCATTGACTTCTCATCGTACTTGACTTTGTCACGCCAGCTGAAAACCATTACCTTCAATGCATTTGCGTGTTCCAGTATGAAACGAGCCATAGCTAGTTTCCGCTCTTCTCCATTGAAGTCACGAAACTCGACCATTTCCAGATGATTAGTCAAGACTACATCTAATTCCCAGCATTGCGGCCAAAAAATTTCCTAGATTATCAAGTAAAGGTGTAAGCTCATCTTCAAGTGCAAAAGCTATTACAAGAATAATAAGTGTGAACATGAAACCTTCGTTGACATCATACAAGAACTGACTTCAGAAAACAAAACTGACATTCGGTATTATCGAAAACTGCATGTGTGTAATTATCAGTTGTGCTTACTCAAGTTTTATAAGTCTGCTAACAAGGTCGCAAGTTCAGAACTTTTTCACACAAAAAGATTATATGTTTCCCAGTTGTGTCGACATAACAATGAGAGGGCAATTATAACTGACTTATGTTAAAGCATGTCAATGCAGCTAAAGTTTTCTTGATAATGGGTCAAATGTTCAATAACATAATTAGCTAACATAGTCAAATGGTTTAAAAGTAAGACAAAAACTACACACAAGTGTTAACAACCTTCTAATTGCTTTATTAATAAAATTTCAACATCAATTCAATATTAATTTTTGTAATCATGCCTGATATAATAACTCGATCAGACCCATTTCAACCAATCTATCATTTTACCTGTTTTACCCCAACTTCCGAACGAGCATGGCCTGTACCTATATTCCCACCTATAAGTGAATGGACTTTTGTTAAGGCGCATATGAGAGTTTGGTCTGTGCAAGTCTCTTTCTTTCAGACACTTGTATAGCATATTATATGTGTATGCCAGGAATCAGATATACAAATAATGTGGGAAAGTAAGGCATGACACTTCAAATTTATGATACAGAAAAGACTACTACTTTAGAAGAGAAAACCTACCTTCAGAATGATCAAGCTCAAAGAATCCAAATTCGGAGAACATCTGAGAATCCGCATGACTGCTTGCATGGTGTAGTCATCAATTGTTGTGCTAATCTCCAATGTCTTCAGATTGGGAAGGGATGTAGGAAAACGTCCTTCTTGATCATATGCAGCATCAATGGCCTATGATAATGACATCAAGTAAAGTTTTGGTCTTTTGGAGTTATTGTTTCCCAGTAAAGCATGATTGCCTCGACATACTCTACAATGCAGAACAGATACAAGAATAAACCCGAAAGGGTACCTAGTGGTCATTAGGGTTTATGCAAGTGTAGTATTGTTCAATTTCTTCTCGTGCCCTCTTTGGTGCCAACAAAACAGCAATAGTTAACAAAACGGCTAGATATACGTTACATAGATGCATATCAAATGTGCATCTGTGACAAAAAATGTGGATATATATGTGGAAAATGAAGAAAAAGATATTAAAAATTAGGCTATCTGGGAGTGGACGATCCACTCAACACTTTGCACTTTCTATATTTTCATTGGTTTATATTTTCATTGGTTATATATACACATTAACGTTTGTGCACAGAGATACTGTCAAACATATCTATCAAGTAAACACCAATAACAAATACTCCAGCCATTTCTTGCAAAACCATTAGTATGGAATATCGTAATCACATAAAAGTCAAACGCTCCTACGAAAATGTATCTAACTCAAACATGACAAAAAAGATATACAATTAAGACAAAGCATTTCATTGTTTGGGTCTTTGGGATGGCTATTGCTATAGCATTCATTTCAGCGCTTATGCTGCTTATTGCATATATATGACACATATAAAGAATTGTGCATTAAGAGAATTAATTATATACCTGAACGAAATAAAGGTTGATCGACAATGCTTCCACATTAGAAATGCCAACAAAGAGTTCACATATAGTGTCCCCCATAGATTCAAACGATAAATCTACCTGTGACATATCTTCAGGGTGGATCACGGCTACCTTCAATGAGTCCATGTTCTCAAAGTCAAAATTATACGCTATATGACCTCCATACAGAAAATACACCAGTTTCGGACAACAAACTTCAAGGCTATTACATAAACCCTCGTTGTTATAATAGATCATGTTTCTCTTCAAATCATAATCATCTGGAGTATTTTCTGTATAATCCAAATTCCGGTTATCAATTCTTAAAATCCTTAGACTCTCACTCGATATACAAAGAGTTTCAAGTTTGTTTAATAAGCAATCAAACAAATTCAACTCCTCAAGCAACGGACAATTTTCAAAAAACGCTTTTACTGAATCTTCGTCTATTAACTCAACAAGATTCAATTCAAGAACTTTAAGCGTCGAAAAACCAACATTACTCAAACTTAACATATGTCCAAGCAAAAACAACCTTAACGACTCCAATGAATCACAAGTTATCAAACATTTAGGCAATTCAATAACCTCATCCCAAGGACCAAAATCTAAGTCAAGTACTTTCACTTTTCGCGATACAGCTGCGCGAATCCACCGGCGTACAGTCGACATACTGTAGTAATCGGCACACTTTAAACGAAAAGTATCCAAATCTAAGGTGCTGGTTTCTAAAGCCCTAGTGACAAACTTTTTAAATATTTTCTTATCGAAAGATGTAGCTCGAGAAATATCTAAGTCTATGGAAGGAATTGAAGTCCATAAATACCTCCATCGTGTCGATAAAACGCTGGTTCGGACAACTTCTTCGGTTGTTGGAAGGCTTTGAAGGATCGACTGGAGGATCGGGTCCGGCATGTTGCTGATGAAATCGACGGGTTTTGGCAGTTTTGATGAATTTTTTCGCTTTGATTTCTTCATCATTATGCTTGAGGTTGTAAATATCAAAGAGGCGTTTTATCGAACAGGTTGTGAGCAACAAGACGATATAGGGTTTGGGTTTTGGCGCCGAAACTGATGCATTTATTCTGAGTTTTCGTGTTTGGGGTCAGAAATAAACCGTACACGCTGTTAGAGTCATGGTTAACTATTTAGATGTTTAATCGAGTTTAATCAACAATAATGTCATTTTTTTAAGTCATAATAGTGTTATCTAGTCACAATAATTGATTTGTGCCTTATTGATAAGTATTTTATGGCTTGGGTTGTATGGGATTCGGGCTTAGTAATTCCATAACTCAATTTTAAGCCTTGTAGCGCTAACTTATTATTTGACCACTCTATAAATATTTTTGCCGCCTTAAGTCACGCCTTAAAAACGCTATGACGCATGCCTCACGCTAAAGCTTGAGGCTTGGCTATGCCGTCACGCCACGCTTCACGCTATTTTTTAACCTTTGATTTATTATGAGTTTTAATGATTGGGGGTCTGAAATAAAACGGTACACATCTGTTAGAGTAATGGTTATAACACCCACCCCCATTTAATGTAGATGTTTTATCGAGTTTTTTTCAACTATAATGTTCATTTTTTTAATTGCGTTCCAAATATAGAAGATTAACAAAAAAAAAATCAACGTTTATAAGTTACATTCACTCAAATCAATTTTTCACACATAGATATTTGATTTAAGTTTGTATACAAGCTTTATTTGGATATCAAGGCACTAGACTCTGCCCTATAGGGCTGAGCAAAACCAATCGAAAACCGAACCGAACCGACAAACCGAACCGACCGAAACCGAACCGACCATTTTCGGTTCGGTTTTCGGTTTTGTATATTTGTAATTTTCGGTTTCGGTTTTGTCGGTTCGGTTCGGTTTTGAACCGATGCTCACCCTTACTGCCCTACATCTTGATTTTGATCTAATGGATGAGATTAAACTTAAAACACATTTTTACCTTTTTTTTTCAAATATTGACATTTCTTAAACCGTTAATCGTTAACCAAAAAAAATATACCATTACGACGAGTATTTGTGATAACCGGTGATTTTCCTAGGTCTTAGTATTTTTTTTTTCAAAGGCTAAAATATATTGACAACGACTCCAAGGTGGAGACCAAACAGCTACAAACAAACACAAACAAAAACTGGAAACCTGAACAGAAACATAACAAAGGTCTAACCTACAAAAGACGAAAGAATATCGAAAGGCCTTGAAATCCATCTATCCCAAACAACAGAACTATGAGGAAAACGGGCAGAAATCCAAATCTTAGAAAGGTGTTGGATCGGAGGGAAAATATCCTCATCCTTTATAATTGCTCTCGAATCTTAGGGCGTTCACCAACTTATTCCTCCATTTCTATATTCAAGAGAGGTTACATCATACACACCCTTCACTGCTGGTCATAAACAAAAGACCACTAAAGTCACACGACCATCATACGCCGTTTCTACTGCATACGAAGGGTCTGTAGTTACTGCATATCAAGGGTTTCAGCCACTCAAATAACCATCCAAGTGAACATGAAAAGTTTATAGAGTTACCAAAAGAACCACCACCAATAACTCCGACAAGTGACAACAATAGAGAATGAGGCCTTGATAATAACTTTCGGTTTTATTGGTCGGATTTGTTGATCCTGGTACGTTTATCTAGCTTTTGTTGTATTTGTTTTTAATTTTTAACTAGATTGTGGGTTATGTCACGTTATCTTAACTCTTGTTGTATTTGTTTTTAATTTGCAAATCGGAAACGATCTCGAATTTGCATAACAAGGAGGTTAGTATGTTTTCCCAAATTTAATTTAATATAACTGATTTAATTTCTACTTTTAGATTTTGAGTTTATTGATTTACGGTTTCCATTGTTGATTAGAAGGTCAAACATGCATACATATTTATAATTGATTTAGTTTTTTTATGTTGGTTTTGTTAGAGGCGCGGGTGGATTAACTTACAATGTGTTGGATCATTGTATAAAGCAGAGGTATAGTTTCATATTCATAGTTTTATGGTCCTTGAAGATTATTAGTGATATGCCCCCAACGTGTTTGTTAGAATGCCAAACTGACTCTTGCATTGTGCTTCAAAAAGTAGGTGATTGATTTATGTAACAGATAATCGGGTGTTTAGATTAGCTTATTTTAGGAGCTTTTTAGTTTATGTAACAGATAATCGGGTGTTTAGATTAGCTTATTTTAGGAGCTTTTCAGTTTATTAAGATTTGGAAAAACCCATTACATTCATTTTTTTATCTTATGATTCGTTGCCTTTTAATTTGCCCAACACAAACCCTATATCAAGTTTCATTGTCTTTCACTAGCTTCTTCTTTCCATGTGAGCACGTTTTTTGACCGAATTTAAGAGTCTTTATTTAATCAGTATGTAATCGAGACACTTTCTGGTCCACCGTTGATTGAGATTCAACAAGAACAAGAAGAGGAAGATAGAGTGATAGAAAAAGTTCAAAGGTTTCAGAGCGCGGCGGCCACTTTACCAATGGATCTCAAGGAGAATTTATTTAAGAAAAATGGTAGGTTAATTGAGACTCTAAGAGCCAATACTCCCATGGCTGGTAATGGTAAAAGTGGTAAATTTTGGGTAACTACTACACCTAAAAAGGTGGATGAGGGAATTACTATTGATCACTTGCATAGACTAAATCAAAAGAATATATCGGCATGGAATATAAAAAGGTTGATGCATATTGTTCAGAAGGGGACATTATCTACTTTAGATGAGCAATTGGAGGGTTCAAGAGTATATGAGGAGGATGAGTCTGCAGTACAGATCACAGACGAAATGCAAGCTAAGATAGCAGCCAAGAAGATTTTTATTAATGTTGCAAAACAAGGCTCTAAGTAAGTCATTAATCTTAATTTAATGTTGTTATATTCAATAGCGGGACAAGTTGTTTGTGTTTGTATTTAAGTTCTGAACACATGGAAATTGACAGGGTCTCCTGGATCTGTAAACATAAACATAAATAAGGTCTTGGTCAACCCTTAGGTATTAGACGGCGGTCGAGCCAGGAAATCAATTGGGGTGGGTGAAATATAAAAAAATAGACTGTAGCTTAAGTTTCTGGGTGGGAAAGTTTTACGTTGTATATTTTTTTTATCAAGTTTTTTTGTTGCGTGGACAGGTGCATATATTTGGAGGACTTGATGCATTTTCTGATAGAGGATGAAGCTTTGAAGGCTATACGACTCTTTCATGGAGAAAGTGAAACCCAAGGCATCAGCAAGCGAGCTCTCAAAATTTAGGTGGTAAAAATGTTTCTGTTAATCATATAGTTGACAAAATGAGCGGGTCAGGTTGGATAAGGAACAAGTTTTGTACAAAGTGAAATAGTTGTGATAAGCGATTAAAGTTATTTGGTGTGTCAAATGTTACTATTAAAGCTTGAGTTATGTTATTTCAATAATACCCCGTATTATGTTTTCTTATATATACATTTTTGACCTCTTTAACCTTTTAGAGATATAATATAGCTTGAATCTATTCATACATAAGTATAAATGGGTTGAAATTGCTACCACTATTTTGTAAGAATGATTCTCTCCACATGAATTCTGAAATATGTCTTTTTTCCAGGTTGATGTGTTTCGAGAACGGAAAGCTCTTGCATTATCTCTTGATGACACAAAGACAGTTGTAAGAAATCTTCATCAGATGTTGAACGTAGCTGTAGGTATCATAATAATCTTGATTTGGCTTCTTATACTCAAAGTTGCCTCTACAAGTTTCTTCGTACTCCTAAGCTCACAACTGCTTTTGGTTGCGTTTGTGTTTGGTAACACATAACATTCCTAAATCTACTTTGATAAATGATGTAATGCTAAAAAGCTATAAAAACTGAATATCTCTGGAGATTTAACTCCACAAAATTAAATTGATTTTCGTGTGCTTGCTCGATTTTGTGCAGGTTGCCATATCTAAAGATAATGATTACCAGAAGTTGAAATCCAAGCTTCAGTCAACGGATGACCATGATAGGTTCGTCCTTTCACGGGCTTACTCTCAAAAGGTAAAATATCGTTTTATCATTAAACAGAAAAGTAATTAGCCGCATAAACCATTCAATGATTAAAAAACAATCATTCACACAGGCTGTTTGTTGCTGAAAACTTATGTTTTGTATGTTATTTTGGGTGATTACTTGATTTTGTGAAGATATGGTTGGCGGGAGATGGACTAAGCAAAGAAGAACAAATGAGGGAATCAAAAGGAATTTTAATCATTCCACACTCTCGATTCCCTCCGAAGGAAGTGTGTCAAGATTAATTTTACTACACCACACCATCGGTGCTCACTCCCAATCATCTCAAAAATGTTAATTCTTGCGAGATAAGTACGAACACTAGATCTTGTTTACCTTCTCACCCTATAGTAAACACCTTCAACTTATATATCTTATTTTGGTCATTAAAAAGTTGGTTGCTGTTTGTGGGTGAACTGTTAAACTGAAACCAATGCATATCGTTTAGTGTCGCGCTCGACCGATGGGACAATTTGGTATAGGTTGTTGACAATCTTTCTTTTAGGTCACATTTGTTAGAATGCACCCTTCTTTGAATTGAATGTTTGGAAGTTTTTCATGATAGATAATGTAGTGTTCCAAGAAGTGTTAAGTTATGACGCTATTGTTTATGTATTGATTAACCATGTGGCCTTGGGTATTGGTTGTCCTGATCATGGGTGTTTTCTTATAAAAAAATGATAGTGAACATGTTTTCTGTTTTTTATGTGTTCTTTAATACCTATAAAGGGAAGTATGCTTTGATTGCTCACTAATGGCATTGCTTCGCTTTTGCTGATTTTTGTTTAGTATACTATATGTCACAAATCTGGTTTTTTTATAGATATTGTGATGTTTTTATATTATACCATAGCCTATTTGTAATATAAGATTGAACTGTTGAACCATTTTTCCAGGTTCAAGTGCACTTAATCTATGATGTCTGCAAGCGGAGCTGGACCTGGAATTACAATTGATGAGAATACTTTGAACCGACGACTAATTAACACTTTTATCCGATTCGACCAAAGTCAAATTTGAAAAAGTCTATTGATGTATTTGTCAGGTGTGAATTGATTCAAGAAAATTAGCACGAGCATGTAGATAGTATGGAAGCAGAAAGAAGTACAACATCCGCATTGAATCACATACATCAGCACCCTATTGTCTTCACCATTTTAGGAGTCTACGACTTAATTTTATGAAAATTTGAAGTTATATAGTTTTGTGTTAAATCTGTGTGAAATTTGATTCATTTTTTGTGTTTGGATATTGATAATCTCCTCTATGTAAGCATTCTTCTTTATAGGCTGTATGTTACCATATTTTTAACTATATATTTCAGTCTTGCAGTATCAAAGGTATGTTAATGGATGAATATTGTTGAATTTAGTTCACCAAAAGTAGATCGATTTGGCTAAACGGATGGTTGACAACCGGGATACGTCATGCCACAGTTGCAACATTTAGGTTAAATTATAGCCAAACCGTTTTTATGATCGGATGCTCAAAGAGCCAAAAGTAATAATGCGCTCAAAAAATGACTTTGTTCACACCTAGACCGTTTTATATAAATCATGTGCATTACGTGTTTCATACACTGCTCAAATGAGAAAAGTAACTTACCCCTCTTTCATAACTTCAATACAATTGATATGAACTTGAAACTATAAGAATAAAAATAAACTTTTTTTCCACACACTAAGCCCGGTGCAACGCACGGGCGTGGCCAGGCCTCGTTAAACTTATAGAAAACATGCGTACATGTCACTGACCTTGTAAGACACGCCTTTTAAGCTACTTAACTTATAAAAATATATGTTCACGTCATCGTGTTAACACTGAAATTTTAATAGTGATCAAAATGCTATTTATTTAAGTTTAATGACTTAATCGAAAAAGTATATTTGGATAATCAAAATACTAGTTATAAGTCTCGTGCACACACGGAGTTTACACATGAATCAAATTTATTTTAAAATATTAGTTTAGTATATGAACATATAAAAATTTGCTTGTGTTTAAACTTTTATTTTTTATGTAAAAAATTTCATTATGTATTAAGATTTAAGTTCATTTAGATACTAAACTTTGTTTGGATATTGGGGGACTAATCTCCACCATCTATTTAATCAGATCTAACGGTAAGGATCAAATTCATCTTTTATACTATCAAGGGCATTTCGGTCTACTATATAAAAAATTTCTTTATACACATTTCATTTTCACGCACACACACATAACATGTTTTTCCACCACTTGTCTCTGTTCTTCCCCAATTTCAAGTAAACATCCAAAACCCTAATTTAACCTTCAATTCACCAAACTAATCATTAATAATCATCATCTTTGTCATTTACAACCTTCAATTCATCATCGATATTCATCATCTTCATCAATTGCAACCTTCAATTCGTCATCAGTAATCATTATCTTCATCAGTTACAACCTCTAATTCGTCATAAATAATCATCATCTCATTATCGTCGTGATCATCATCGTGTTTTATGATCTTCTTCATCATCATAGTAGTTTGTTATCATCATCTTCATCGTCCGCTTTGAATGGATTTGAATGAACTGATTGTTGTTGTATATGTTATGGGTGAACTTGTTAATAATTATGTTGGATCATTGATGGATCAAGTGGTTAGTACTTCGAAATCTCTCAATTATGTTGCTAATATTGATGAGACTGAAATTAGAAGTTGTATGTTTACTTTTATAATTCATTTAATGTTTATGATTTGGTAATTTATAATTTTCACATGATTTTATAGTTTTGTTTTAAATTTTGTTATAAATTGTAGTTGCTATAGTGTATATAAGTTGCTATAAGTGCACTGGAGTGAAGTTTTGATGTGATTGTCTCATTAATTTTCTAAGTTAACTGTGGCATCATGTGTTGTATCTTATGTGATATGTGATATTAAGGTGAAGCTTAATTATTCTGTCTTAGAAGCAAATGTGATATATCACATGTGATATTTCATGTTTATTCTTTTGATACAGTAGTATCATATGTGATATTAAGGTGAAGCTTAATTATTCTGTCTTAAAAGCAATGAGGGTAAAATCTTAGAAGCTATATCACATGTGATATTTCATGTTTATTCTTTTGATAAAGTAGTATCATATGTGATATTAAGGTGAAGCTTAATTATTCTTGCGGAAGTTTGGGGTTGGGGGTGGGTTTTGGGGGGGGGGGGGGGGGCCTCTTAGTAAGCATTGGTGATATATCACTGTGATTTTTCATGTTATCGTTGATAAAGTAGTATCATATGTGATATTAAGGTGAAGCTTAATTATTCTGTCTTAGAAGCAATGTGATATATCACATGTGATATTTCATGTTTATTCTTTTGATACAGTAGTATCATATGTGATATTAAGGTGAAGCTTAATTATTCTGTCTTAGAAGCAATGTGTGATATATCACATGTGATATTTCATGTTTATTCTTTTGATACAGTAGTATCATATGTGATATGTGATATTAAAGTGAAGCTTAAGTATTCTCCCTTAGAAGCAACGTATGATATATCACATGTGATTATTTGATGCATTAGTATCATATGTGATATTAAGGTGAAGCTTAATTATTCTGTCTTAGAAGCAATGTGATATATCACATGTGATATTTCATGTTTATTCTTTGATATAGTAGATAACATCATTCATGCTTATATATGTATGATAAGATGTCGTTGCTTGTGACGGATCTATGGTGGTGTGCTAGTGTGATGTTACATGTGCTTAACCTCGGAGACATTTGAGATAGTATAACTGTTGAAAATTGTTGTTAAACTGTGCTAAAATGTGTGTCCTTTTGTCACTATAAATTTTACATAGAAGTCAATGAATAGACACTATACTTTGAAATAAGGTTACACTTTGACAAAGTTCCATTTAGTATTATGAAATATATTATGTTTTAAACTCGTGGTTACTATTATCTAGTTGATATGATTTTTTTCATTATTTTCATATATGCACTAGCGGTAAAGATGTATGTACTTAAGTTGTTTCAGAGAAGTGTTCTCGTTTATGACATGGTGTCCGACGGATTTCAAAATTAAGACATTTCTTTATGTAAATGAAAATAGATTAATAGGAGTTTTGCTAACTTAGGTATATGTTGTTTTTTTTTGTTCTCACTTGGAACGTTAAACACGTTTCACTCTTGTAGACAAACATTATCTATAAGGTTGTACATATCTTAGTTTATATTAATCTTTGAATGCATTGTCATTTGATCTATGAATACGAGGAAGAGACCTTGAAGATCTTCTTGAGGAGGATGATCTAGCAATAGTTATCAGTTCAAATCATCGCTCACACTGCATCTTCTAGTTCATCTCCTAGAGTATGCAACTCCTTGCTTTGGAGGAACAAAAACATATTGTTCTGGTAACTTTCTATTGAGTATGCAATAGAATTGACCGTAAACTTAAAATATATATGAATGTCACATGTGTGATATTACATTGTATAACCTCTGTAGTTACAGCAGGTAGCTTGATTTAGTCTTATATCACATTTGATAAATCAGTGTTATTATGTCTTATTTTTCATATTTTAACGATATTGACCCTTAGTCTCTGATCTTGAAGAAACATTTTCTTGTTGGCGCAATTGTCAAGATAATGAGCATTAGTATTTCAAGGAAGCACACATTGTATATGACTCAAGTTTTTCAGAAAATGGACGTGAACAATATTTTGTTACAAGCGAGTACAAAAGCAAACTACAAAATCAAAAGTCAAGTTTAAGAAAAAGATCAAGAGCAGATTCACTTCTTTGAAAAAAAAGTATCAACATTTTTTAGTGTTTCTTTTAAATTTCTTAATTATGACTTCATATGTAAGTATTATACGACATATTAGTTAGCATTTCAAAAACGACCATCGGGAGTGTCGTTTTGGTTGTGGGCTACCGGTGGCCTGCTATATCTGGTCCATGTAAGTATCCAGCCCACTTCTTTCTCCCTTATCGTTCCAGATTCATCTACCAAATACTGACCTTCAATCTCCGGTTCTCACATATGTAAAAAAGTATGCTATTGGTAGTTAATCGGTTCACAGTGGCCGGTGACTAAAAAGTTCCAAAAATCTAAACAAATTAACATACTTATCGGTTTATTTTCTTTTCATCCTTACCTTGATTTTTTCTTAAGTTTAAGGGTTTTTTCTTTGTTTTGGGTAGTTTGGGAATGGATTTGATAATTTATTTAATGTTATTAGAGTTTTTTTGTTTACTTTGATTTGTTGTTTATGGATGTTCAAATGGTTGTAGAACTTGAATATGGGCAAAGAAAATATGAAGAGTTAAAGCACGGGGTGAATACAGACATGAAGATGATGATGTGACAATTATTCGATTTTTAAGGTAAGGTTTTTCTAAGATCTTTTGCCAATGATATCTTTCATATAGCTTATAAGTTTATCACAGTAACATAGGTTTTTATAATTTGAATACTAATAACTTGCATAGCAAAATGGTGTGTTCATAACATGTAGCTACACCAAACAGTCATCTGATACACGGTCGGCTTTAGGCTTCCTTTGGTTCGGTTGCTGTGTGTTAGAGAATTTTTTTGTGTTTGTTTGTGGTTGGTTATATCAGTTCATAATTTTTGTGTTTTTGGGTTACTTAAGAATATTTGATTTATAGTTTGTACCGTGTTTTCAGTGGTTAATAAAATGCCCGCATTAGATGATATGAAGATAGATGCAGACTTGACCTGGAGTTTGAAGATTTGGAAAGTTTGATCTTTCCATTACCACACTTTGTAAATAGCAGAAGCATTTGTTCAAGTGTCCGAGGTCATGGCCTCTTGATATGTGAATAGCAGAAGAAGTTGTTTAAGTGTCTGATACCAACCAACTTTCTGTTGTGTAGTTGTTGTATATAAGATATGATTAATGGTATTTAACACTGTAATTTACAGGAAAATGGCAACAACTAGCAGCTCCCAACGTGTGTGCCGTTAGGAGATGGACACGATGGCAACACACTGCGTTCAACCAGGTGGTAAGCACTCTATTATATCAATGAATATAATTGTTACAGTTGGCTTGCTTTGGAGATTCATATATTTTTGACACACAATAAGGTCAAAAAAGATTAGATATGAGCGATTTATAGCTTAGTAATACAGAAAAAGAAGTTTACTTGCTTTTGAAATAGCTTTAACTATTTTAAATAGGCTGATCCAAACACACCCTAAGCTTAAGGAATCATATATTTTTGGAATTGGTAGTCGCTCAAAAGTAGCTTTAGCTGTTTATATTAACCTAATAACTTATTACTTATGTTGCTTAAGATATTAAGGAACAAAACTAAACAAGTATTAAGAAGCAATAGCGAATACGATAACATGTATATGAATGACTTGCTACTAGAGCCTTTTTTTCCTATTAAATGGCATGCTGGTATACTTTTAGTCTATAAATCTGCCTGATTATTGCAGCTTTAAAGTTATAATAATGTACTTTTTGATATGCTTCTCATATTAACCAGCTTTAGATCAGGTAGATAGTTTTATTCATTTTTGTATATCCAGAAATTAGATTTGTCTCAAACTTCATGTTTGAATAAGGCCAAACTAGATTCATATTATGTGACTATACAGACTTACAAATACGTTAGACTAATATATGGATATGTATGTATGTTTGCAGTGAAATGATAGAAGCTGTTGGGCATCAATACATGCATGAGTTCTTTGGATGCTGTTACTTCAAATACGACATCAGGAAAAAGTACTGTGGTTTGAACCTCAAACATCTTTGCTGGTGGTTATTGTCACAATAGTATCAGGAAAAAGTAGGCAATAATGAGAATTTATTGTAGCATTTTACGTTTCAATATACAAAGGATTCATAATGGAGTATGCAAAGGTGAAATGAAACGAACTTTTTCATAAAATTTTATAATGGAGCACTAATAATTAGCAACATGCTTTATTGCTTCCGTAGAGTTGAAGCATCAAATTTGATGATATTTGTTGGATCATTTATCATGTTATTGTTTTTGAAAGGCACATTCATGAAACGTCAGGTTCTTATGTTTCTATATTCATTTTCATCAAGTGTTATTATAATTCTACGAGATACGCTTGGGGATGAACCGAACATACACTTAGGTATGAACCGAACGTCTTAACAAAATCAAGTCAAAAACAGCCCCGCCGCAACGCGCGGGCGCCAGACTACTCGTTTGGTTCATTCCAGAATTTTTCTCTTATTTTTATGATATGTCAAAAGGTTTGTAAAGATGAATTAGCATATTAGCGATATAAATTACAATAAATGGAAATAATAATCACATTTTATTGATTTATCATTTGTGATAGTTCACTTGATATCAAAATTATCTTTATGTTGCTCAAAGGAAATCGAAGGTAAAGCGTAACATTTTATGGATCTTGGTGAGAAAAGGTTAAGCCACAAATTTATCATCCGAAGGCAAGGTTAATGTTGCTTTAAAATATTTTTAGTTGGTAAAACATTAAGTTAAATAGACATTTAATAATACGAGTGACAATTTATTGATTTATCACTTGTGAACAAAAAATAAGATGTCTTAATCACATATTAAGCAAGGAGCATTAGCCTGTGATGCTCACCCAGTTACACAAAATGCTTATAATAGACTTGATTTGACTTTAATATTCGGTTACAAATCATTTCTAGTTTAATTGTATATCATCATACGACATATCATTCAACTTCCATATCTCGCTATCCAAAATACCAACCAACACGCTGACTAACCATATAAACCATAAATTCATGCATTTTCTTTCATGTTGGAAGGCATCGTCTCTTCATTTTCCCTTTCTTTTATCGCTTCATCTACTATGTGCTTCATTGCTTCCTCATCTGGGTCTTCTTTAAGCCAAAATTTCATGTAGTCGTGTAACTATATATAGTGTTTTTCCCTGTCCTTATTTCCTTATATCATATTGAGCAACTATTTCAATAACAAAAAAGAAATGAAGAAACTTTCTTATTAAGCTAGACATGTATACAATTAGTTTTGTAGCATTTCAATTTATAAAAAACTTACCATCATCGTCATGTAAAATTAATGTCGTTTGTATTTTTTAGCGCCAGTAACCTCTCGTTGCAATTCGTTATTGCAACAAATGTGTCAATAACGAAAGGTAAATTCTCAATCCAGTTGTGTGTACTCACTCTTAAATGTTTTAACTTCATCACCATAACTTAATACTTCCTCTCTGTATAATAAGCATAAATAACAGACAGTTTGCATAATCACATGTGACATTGTACCTAAACAATACAGAAAGAAACTAAAACAAATATGACAAAACATTATTTCCATTATCAAAGGTGATATTACACACATAAACTAAACATTTATGATAGAGAATTATTTCCATTATAACAGGTGATATACATGTACATAATCTAAACACATTAAGAAAACAACAAAGCATGACATAACATTCTTTTCATTATCACATGTGATATTACACATACTAAAAAGAGAGACAAACTAAAGAAGTATGGCGTATATTTTTTTTCATAACAACACATGACATATAAACTAAACTGAAAAAGAAACTAAACAAGTGTGACGGAATATTAATCTCATTATGACATGTGATATTACACATATACTAAACTAACAAATACACTAAACATGTGTGACCGAACATTCTTTACAATATCATATGTGATATTACACATAAGTTAAACACTCAAATAAACTAAATAAGTGTGACGAAACATTCTTTCCATTATCACATGTGATATTTAATAAACAAAATTTTTAACTAAAAACTATTTCAAGTAATGTTGTTCAAACCAAACACATATATAACTTGATATACAACTAATACACAATGAATAAACACTAATCACACACATTGTTATGAAACCTATAAATTAACCTTCTAAAGCAATTAAGGCTGAGCATATTGAACCGGAAACCGGCTCGAAAAACCGACCGAAACAGGGTCGAATCGAACTGAAACCGATCTTATTCGGTTTGGTTTTTCGGTTTTTTATATTTATTTCTGTTTAGTCGGTTCACTTCAAAACTGACACTTATTCGGTTCGTACTAGCTAAACCGAACCAAACCAACCCGACGTTATTCGGTTCGGTTTCAGTTTCTATAGTTTATACTCGATTGGCATTTCAGTTTCGGTTCGGTTTTAGTGTTTATAGGTAGGTTCGCTTTCACCCCTAGAAGCAATAACAACTTGACAAATAAACAAACAAATCTCAAAAACCGTTTATAAGCCAAAGTATCACTAGTGTATAATCATATATGTACAAACCACTAATCACTCATATATTAACATCAACCAATCAATCGGCCACCATTATCATCATTTTTCTAATCAAATCACTCAACCACACTATTTATCTTTTATTAACATTGAAACCTAACAATTAATCAAAATTATTGTAGATCCCGTCTGAACAAATCTTTAACTCCTTAGTTGATATAAGGTTTAGTTGTATTGGATAAATCCAAGACAAATATGGTAGAAACTTTGATTAGAAATATCACAAACTATGCGAAAACTAGGTTGTGATACTAAGAAGAATAATAACAATAAACCAAACTTTCAGCCTCAATATATTGAATACGGTTATTCTGAATAGTAGCAGGGTTTACAACCTTGAAGCTATGAACTAACTATAAAACATGTATATGATGGATGTGTAGAGAGTGATATGTTTTCTCTACACCCTAGGACCTCCTTTTATAGTACAAGGAGTCCTAGTAGGTTACAACACATTTAATACTTTCCTATCATATCTAGTCAACCATATTGAATACCATAACTAAGTATTCAATATGTTTCTAACTATGTGGTCAACATTAATCAATTGAATTCAATACTTTCCACAATCAATTGTAACTCCTCAATCAATATTAATTACCTTAATTAAACTTCTCATCAAAGTCTTCAATCAACATTAATGTCTTCAATTATCATTAATGTCTTCAATGAACATAAATGTCTTTAGTTGAAACTTCTCTTTTATCATTGACTAGTAGCATTAATATTTAACAGTATTAAAAAGACTTTTAATTCCCAACAATCCTCCCCTAAACTTGATATTCATCTGGATTAATCATTAAGTTTCTTCATTAAAAGCTTCTTGATCACCAGGAGGATGTATCCAAACACTTCTTCACTTCTAATTGTTGTTTGAAATCTTGTTGTTATTGTTGTTCTTGTTTCTAGCATCATTTGAAGGCTCATCAATGAAGGTAACCTCTGCTTCTGCATCATCAATCCTCCTTTGTTTGGATGCATCCTCAGCCAAACTTTCTTTATTATCAGATAAGTGGTTTTTAAAAATTCTCCAAATCACGAACCATGTTAAGAAAATTGGTACAAAGAATCATCAATTCAATAAGTTCAAAACTATCCTCATCACTTGGAAGTGAATCACAAAAATGTATAGTTTTTGGCAAACTACCAGCCATAAACGGATTTGATGATTCTTTACCGGTTGCCATTTGCCCCGGAATAGCCAATTCTTCATAATAAAACATGGTGAATTGATAACCATATAGTTTTGAGTAAACTATCAACGGATTTGATTTGTCTTTACCAAAAACCGTTTGCTTTGGACTAGCCAACTCTTAACTGTGAAGCATGGTGAGTTGAGAACCATATAGTTTTTAGCAAACTATCAGCTATCAACGGATTTGAGAATTCTTTACCATATGCCGTTTGCACTGGAATAGCCAATTCTTAGTGTCGGTTAGACATGGTGAATTGATTACCATATAGTTGTGTTGAAATGAAACCAACACCTAAAAATTCTCCTATCCCTTGTAGCTTGCCAATTCTCAAAACCAATATCCATAAATCAGGCTAAGAACAAACTATCCGAGAACCAAACTGTGTATTTTATCCGATATCGCACAATGCTAGCAGTACAAACATCATTTCTCGGACGACACTAGCAGTATTAAAAACTTTCTCAGACAACAAAGGCAGTACAAGTATATTCTTGTTCGAACAGTATTAAAAACTTCAAACAGTACTAACCTTGTAATCAAATAGTATTAACTATTCAAGGTAGCATTATTCACCACAAGTACCTAATGGCAGCGCTATGTACGAACAGTATTAACATTGAAGTCTCGAATCAATAGCTTGTACTCGAACAGTACTAAGCCTTCCATGTGCATGAAAAATATTATATACTTTGATCCCAATATGTTGGTTCCATGATCATTCATACAAACCTTAACAATGATGTGTAGAATCAAGATGCAGGAAAATAAAAACTTTATTGATGATTGAAAGAAAACCTTTTGGTGGCTAGAAACCCTAATAATAATATTGACTAATTATGATGTCTAACCTAATTTTGACTAAACTAGGTGTATTTATACTAAAAAGGTTCTGCCCATTCTAGGCTTTTGTTGGGCTTTCCGGGCTTTTTCTTTGACAGCCCAATTACATTAATCATTAATTAATTAACCAACTAACGAGCTATGAAACGCTAGATTTCTTCAAGACCGAGCTTCTCTTGTTAGACTGTGAAATTGTGTTTCTAACACAATAGCATTTAAACTGTGAAATTGTGTTTCAAACCATCTGAAGACGTAGGTTGTGGCTCGTTTCAATCTTGCAGTACTAGAATTAGCAACAGTGCGTCCAACTGACCTGTAAAACTGATAGTGTACCTATCTATTTCTCCCTCAAACATGAAAACCCGGGTATAATAGAAAAATGTTTTTGGGTCAATGTCAGAATGGTGACACCGAACATAGTTTGATAAAACAAATTTTTTATTAGAAAAATTGTCGGGTCCTAAGACAAACATGTCTTGTCTGTGGAAGAAAATAATGCACTGAAACGAACCATTAAATCTCTGGGTTCAGACCGGGTTACAGTCGAAATAACTGCAAGCCAGACTGACACTAAGTATTTTTATTTTTTTGCAAATAACACAAATATACAAAGGATACAATGTTAAAACACTAGGTTACTTCGGAGACAGACACACCAGGATTCCTTGAGAGTACTCTGGTGACCTTTGTTTAACTCCAAGCATTGGGAGTAGTGTTGGCGAAGCGCTCTCATCGTAAGGCCTTCGTAAATCTGTCAGGCCAGTTGGTATTTTGTCTCCACGAAATACAACTCAACAACTTTTCCTTTCAACCCTGCTCTTTGATAAAGAGGTGACTAATATCAAAGTGCTTGGAACTCGAGTGTTGAACACTATTACAACATATAGCAGCTACACGTTGAAATTGTCACAATACTCTGAATTTTGTTATGAACGCAAATCCATAGTCCTCCGTAGTTGAGAGCGCATCCAGAGGATTGAGCACAAAGCAAAACCTGATGAGGGACATTGGTATTCAGCTTCTGTAGTGGAGATGCTGACTTTCTGCTTTTTTGGGAAGACCAGCAAACAAGCCGATCCAAGAAATTGAGCTGAACCAGAGGTACTTCGTCCTTGTGTCATGACACCTGCATAATCATCATCTGCAAAGCTTTTAGTTTCAACAGCCGGAGTCCTTCGGATACCACAGCCCATGGAATGGGTTCCTTTAAGGTATCGAAAGAACCAAATCACCACACTTTTTTATAGCAGTAAGGTGCATTTCAGTAGGCTTACGCCGGTACCGATGCACACATACAAACAACAAATACTTGTCAGGTTAGATGCACTAAGAATACATAAGGGAGCCAACCATACCACAAAATCGTGTATGATCAATTACTTGCCACCCTTATCTCTCAAGCTGGACCTCCGCCATGGAGTGTCCAATTGTGGTTGCATGTGTCAAAACCAAACTTTTTCAAGAATTTCCTGAGCATATTTGGATTGGTTGATTAACAGATGCCTCTGGGGATTTATGAGAAACTTGTAATCTAAAAAGAAATGACATTTGTCCCATCTTCGACATCTGAAATTGAGTTCATCTCAAATGCAAATAATTTGCAATGCTTTGGGATTGGTAGAGCAAAGATGAATCCATCTACATAGATTTGAACCCATTAGAAATGTTTGCCTGCTTTCTGGTGAAGCAGAGTTGGATCGCCACACGCCCTTTGTAAATCCAGACTTGATATGAAACGCTGATAGCTTAGTCATATACCCTCCACGTGGAGCTTGTTTATAGCCCATAGAAGAGCCTTTCTTGATTCGGTACACATGCGACGATGCTCTGGATCTACAAATCCTTCTGGTTGACTAACCATAAGACAACTTCATTCAGTTTCACCGTTGAGGAAAGGCGGTTTTTCACGCCATATACTGGAAGATGACCAGTTCTGACTTGCTGCGTGAGAATGAAGAGTCCTTATCGCTTCAAATCTAGCAACCGGATGCCAATGATTCCTCAAAATCAATACCCGCTTCTCCTTACGATATCCTTTCGCTCTACCGAAGCTTGTTCTTCAAATACGTCTCCCATATTCATCCAACTTAATTTTGAAAAATCATTTACGGGATATCAGAAATAGTATCTGGACATTGTGTACAAGTAATCCCATACAATCGAGACGTTCAAACTCATGAATTTCTTCCTGCATAGCCCTTAATCCAGCACGAGTGCTCTAAGCTGCCCTTGTAATCTTTGGTTCAACATGATTAAGGAATTCAATGAAGAGAAACACCACATCGCGTCGGTTTCTAGCTGTTTCCTGGTAGAGACAGGTCGATCTTTATCCCCAATAATGTTTTCAAGCGAATGAGCTTGAGTCCACTTTTGCACGTGAGGTAATTGGTTGTTGGGAGTAACGTCGATATTGACAGTGTTGGAAGAAGATGCCGCTGAATCGGTTTCAGGAGCAGTATAGGTGTCAAACACATTACTGTCAACATGATCGAACAGTGTTTCAATATCAGAATCACTAGTGTCTGGTAGAGGTATTTGATGAGGCAAGAGGCTTTCAGTAACTGCAGGAGCGCCTTCTGAGATAACTGTTGTGGAAGGTGAACCTATGGCATTCTCGGGTGCCTGAGCAGCGTGAGCATTTTACCCGGTAGGTTATAAGGAACAGCCGGAGGTGGAATGACCTCACATCATCAAACCATTGAAACCAAATCGTCTACTTGTTTCTTTGTAGGATGGACACTAGTGGTTTCTGGTCCTTTTTTACTAGTTCAGAACGGCTGCGTCCTGACTGTAAAGCAGTAAGTTCGAGTTCTGTACTATTTGTCACAGAAGTCATTTGTTGAGGTGCGAGGCCTGAACTGGTTTGAACAGACGTCAATCCTTCGGTAAGTTCATCGAAGGTAACATGAACGGTTTCCTGAATCTTGCGCGTTCGTTTGTTGTAGATTCGGTACGCCTTCTTGGTGGGTGCATAGCCAACAAATATACCTATATCTGCTTTCGCCTTGAGTTTAACCACAGCCATCGAAGTCATTGTAGGTATAGCACAGGATCCAAATACCCGGAGTACTGTCTATTAGGTTTCTTTCCCTTCAGCCGTTCATAAAAGGTCTTTCCATGAAGCGTGTGATACAAGATATCGATTAAGTGTATAACACGCATGGCTACAACTGTCCAGCCCTTAGAATAGTTGAGCTTTTTCGTAAAGATGAGCATAGTACAGCACACTTCCATAAGAGTGCGGGTTCCATCTTTCACAACGCCATTCTTTTGTGGAGACCGAGGTAAACGCGCGTTTCATGAGAAATACCAACACACTCAAACCATCCGTCGAGTGTCCTTATTGACAAACTCCGTCCATGATCTGATTTGACGAAAGCGAACAGTAGCATTAAGGGCTCGTTGAGAGTCTCAAAAACGATTAAACTTTTTCAATCGCAAGAGGAGTTTCGTCCTTTGATCTAAGAATCGTACCCACCCAAATCGGTGTAAACATCCACTATCAATCACCAAAAACATACTTCTTTTTGTGATACTTTCCGAACTCATTGGTCCGCAGAGTCCATTATCATGTATGAAGAACTTCAGTATGGTGTTTGGTCCGTCTTAGTGGATGTGATGCTTCTTGCTTTTACCAAGCTGACAAGATGGACAATCAATTGGTCTTTGTCATATATTTCAGCTGGGTAACCTCTACAAGATCATTTCGAGCCAATTTGTTCAAAGTCCTCGAAATTCAGAGTGATTCAACCGACGATGCCATAACCATGAATGTTCGTTGAAGAGGCTTTGTAAGCAACAAACATGGTGAAAGCTGGCATCATATCATTTCAGGAGATGAGTATACAGTTGGTATGACGTGAACCATTGAGTAGATCCCAATACCGTAGTTTGCGGAAAGTGACATGAATGCTGTCGGAATGCGCCGTTACTAAACCTCCATCACAACACGTGTCCCTAACAGAGAATGACGGTTGTGCTTGATCCTTCAACATAATAGCCTCGAGATTATGATGGTTCATCCACCCCCCCAAATTATAGTCACCATACCAACCGAATTGCTGCATATTCATCGTTGCCAATCGCACAGTACCAATGACCTTTTCTACAAAGTTGATAAGTTCGCAGCACGATCACCGGTCATAAGTCTTTGAGCATCAGAATCCAGATACCATAGAACAATTAGTACTAGAACTGCATAACACAACATTAACTTGATATGAATGACCCTGAAGGTTACTGGTTAGGTTAATATTAAAAATACAGAGATCCCTTGGAACTGCCTTTCCGACCTCTAAGTTTATGTCAGATACCTAGAGACATAGTTATTTGGGGCTAGAACTACACTCGGGGGGGCTAGAACTAGCACTCGGGGGTAGTTCTATTGGCATATCAGTAGGTTCCATGATCCTAGTTAAAGGATACATCGCATATAGTGAGAAATGCCTTCCAGTGGGCTTCCACTGAGGCTTGGTAGTAGCAACATTTTTGCTAATGGGTTTCCAGACTCTCTTTGGTTGGCGGGTAAGACGCTTAGTATGGTAGGTTTTAACATGCACATAATCATCACACATAACCAAACAATCATTATGATTAGCAAAAACCAAAGATTTGTTACATGCACCACAAACATTGTTCAAATTTGAAACAGAAACAGAATGTTTAACAAGCAAATTAGAATCAACACGATTCTTTTTATTCAAAGTCCTATGGTGTGCTTCTACTCTCCTCGCATTCGCACTCTTAGCCGGCAAAGAACTATGATTCCGAGGGGCTCTCTTAGGCACAGTTTTGCTAGCTCCAGAAGTGGGTTTTACTCCTGTAGACATAGGCACACACACGTTAGTTTGCTTATTAGGATGCACTACTGGTTTTTGAGTTGGTTTGAGTGAAGGTCTGGGGGGTTCACTGAAAGTTACTTGCTTCTTCTTAGGTAACGGGGTTGGTTTGACCCAGTTAGCACGTTTGGGTGGTGGAATATACTTAGAACCTAAGTTGTACATTCCTGGAGCAAGCACTTTGGGTGTCTCAGAGGTTGAAGGTCCACTACTTGTTGTACCAGTCACTTGGGCTTTCAGCTTGGTATTTTCAGCAGTGAAGGCACTAAGCTTTTCAGTGTACGCAGTACGTGAGTGAGTATTCGCTTTTGACAGTTCTTCATACCGTTTTTTCAGACTCACGTTTTCTACCTTAAGGCCATCTAGCTGAATCCTAAGGGAGGTAATCGTATCTTTCAACTGAATTCTATCAGTGTCTAAGGCCTGTTGGTCACAACTACCTTCAGTGGAACCTACATTCAACACCTTCATGATGTTGATCTGAGCATCTAAATTCCTGATAGTGTCATCTTTCCCTTGAAGCTGTTGTCTTAACTTGTTAATTTCAAAAATTGCATTGGAGGCACTAGAAGTGTCTATGCACTGTTTATAGTTTTGAAATTTAAGTTGTAACATCAGTAAATTTCTGTTCGGGAAAGGCAAAACGTTTTTCAGATTCAGTAATAGTGTTTCTGTTTGAAATCTCAGCCTCAAGTTCAAAGACTTTAGTGTGTTCCCTATCGCATGCAGATCTAAGGTCTTCGCAAAGGCAATTCGAACTAGGGGGGCACAACATTAATCGGAAGTAAGACTTAGAGCAGATATCTTTTTCTAAACATTCAGCAATTAAGCAATCAGTTTCTGATTAAAAGATTTTTCTTCTCTATGGTCAGGTTCTTGTTATCAAGAACACATTGTTCATACTCCGCCTCCAAGTCATCAAAAATCTGTTCAAATTCTTTTATCTCTTTGAAAAATGTATCATTAGCAAGCTTGGTATGTTTTTTGAAATGGTAGCTAAATGGTACCAGTTGTTGTTCAAAAAATGTTTTGCAATAATCAAAACACCATTCAAGAAACATAGTCTGGTTTTGTGTTGTTCTTTCTTTTATGATACCTTCAAATTGAGGAAAAACAACATTAACTTTTTGAAGACTGGCCAGAACTTGACTTGGAGGTCGACATTTATGAACAAAAAGAGTAGCAGGTTTGACTGGTTTACTAGCTTGACTAGCAATTTCGTTGGCAGAAAGCCAATACGCCTGATCTCCGGACAGTTCCTTCTGAGGAACGAACATAAGGGCATTAAGCTTGGCATAGAAGGCGTTTGCGGGTCGAACATGCCCTGGGGTTTTCATTCATCTTTTTCATGCTAAAAAACTTGGTGAACAAGGACTCTTACTATTCCATTACTACCGGGTGGTGATTGGTTGCAATAGGGTTTCAGCATCATACATAAACAGGTTGAGCACGCTTGGCCATATAACCTTAGACCTGGGTTGACGGGTGCCTAGGGATGTCTTGTTGCAAGGTCATTGGTTGCCCTTTTTAGGTTTCTTTGAATGCATGTGAATAGTTTGTGATGGCATGTTAATCTTAGCATCATATCTCTTGCAACTTTTTTAGCAGTTTTTAACAAACTATTTCATCTAGTTAACTATCTGCTAGTTTCTTTTTCTCAGATATTATCTTTTCCTTTTTCGATTGTAAATGCAATTGATTTTTCTTTTCCTGAAAGAGGACTTTAAGGAAATCGTTTTCTGGCACAGTCAGCGTTTCGCCTTGTTACGCTGAATCATAGGGCTTGTTTCCATGTCTGACTTGGTTTTCACTGATCTAGTTTGGACCTTGTGGGTATCTAGACGTCATATTTCTTGCTTTGCATTGACGAAGTCATTTTTTAGGTCTCGATTTCCAAAACATTTTTCTTGGTTAACCTAGCTTGTCCGTCTAGATTGGGTTTGCAAGTCAGTTAATGGAATCATAGATACCTTATCAGGATGTGGCAGAACGATTACCTCAGTTGAACATTTTGGGCTTCGGTGTCAAGAAGCTACTGATGATACGGGATCGTATGGTCATCAATCTCTAGTCTCAGCATCTTTAACATTTATTAAAATTTTTTTTATTCCTCAGGAGTCTAAATGTTCTTCGGTTGGCATCTCCTGATTCACTGATAATATACATTATCAAAAGATTTGATTGTCATTGGGAGTGTACCACAATTGGACTGCATTGTGGTTGCATAGTGATGACAAGTGGGCCTGAAGCGACAACAGCATTGGGGACTTCATCCACGTCCTGGGTTCATATAGCACCCCCTCATGATTGGCTTGACCATGTTTGTTGTAGTCAGTGCCTTGGGTTGATCATAAGGTGCAGTGCATTCTATATCAGCGAGGAATGCTTCAGCTTCAGCATCTAACACATCGCCTTTCTCTTTAGCTTCCATCAGTAAAGCTTTATCTTTGAAGTACTGAGAGTCCATCTTTCTCTTGGGTTCTGTACACTGCCTAGCCACATGTCCTTCTCCTCTGCAGTTGTAAATATCACCTTCTTGCTAGAGTCCGGTATTACCTTATTATGGAGCTCCTCTGACTGGTTCAGTAACAATGTGACCATCATGCACCGTAGCATGAGTCCTTGAGTTGGAGGAAGTCCGGAGCTGGTTGTTGGTGGTGGAAATGCTTTTGGAAAACCACTTTAGAGATTCGCTATCTGAGTCATAGTGGCCATCAAGCGTCATTCTGGAGATGTGCAGTAGGTTGAGGACTAGGACGTTGAGGGTGATGAAAGAGCAGGTGCAGGATGTGGTGTGAAGCACTAGTACATATAATAAATTTTTTCTCGTTCAAACAATAATTGTAGCTGCTCATGTTCTTGGAGTATTTTTGGCATGAGGCTCGTAGCTTGAGATGATTTTTGATCTGTACATGTGGTGTGGTTGAGATATCATGTTCTGTTTCGACATTAGTTCACATACTGTACCCCAATAGGCCGGATGGTATTGACAACTTGGTGTTCATCTGATGATTTGGGGATGTTGAGCTGAGTTAATCTTTCATATCATTCCAAGATTGTGGAAAGCACAAAGTAGTTCATGAAGTTGATTCTGTTCCATAGAACGAAGCGATGTTAACTCATCAAACAGATCTTCCTTCCTTTGTTGAATTGTCCACCTGATACTTGATAAGCAACTCCACATTATCCCAAATATCCTTTGCAGTGCTTGTTTGATTAAGGATTGTGAGATGTGTTGGGAAGACATTGGACTAGAATGGATTTAGCTTGAGTATAAGCCATCTCAAGTTTGTTTTCCTCTTCACTGAATTCAGAATCAAGTTTCTCCCTCGGTGCGGGCACAACAGCAGAATCAGTAGGTGGAGGATCAGTGATCATAGGGTGAGGTGTAGGTCCATTCTAGATAGATTTCCATATCAGCTTGCCATTAGGGTTTGACCCGATTGTAACCTGTGTATACGAATCTTCCAAGAATCGTAGTCACTTTCAACCAACATAGGTGGATGAGTATCGGTACCCGCTGCATTTGTTTCTTCATTGGATGCCATTTTGAGTATGAATGACCAGATCGTAAGTGATTGTTGATTTGTTTTAATTTTGTTTATGTTTTTGTTGTTGTTTGATTATTAAGTTTCGTGACAATAAGACTCTTAACAAGTTCGATTCAAGAGGAATAACTTGTTCGGTCCTAATGGTTCTCACTCGTTCGGTCCTAGAGAGGGTTTGCTAGTTCGGTCCAAACTTGAAAGACCACTAGTTCGGTTCACCAAGGGAGGTGCTTGTTCGGTTGCCTGGTTCGATCCTCTCGTTGGCTTGTTCGATCCTCTTGTTCGAATGGCTTGTTCGATCCTCTTGTTCGAATGGCTTGTTCGATCCTCTTGTTCGAATGGCTTGTTCGATCCTCTCGATCGAATGGCTTGTTCGATCCTCTCGATCGAATGGCTTGTTCGATCCCTTGTTCGATTCTTTGTTCGATTCTCTTGTTCGATAGGTTTGTTCGATCCCCTTGTTCGATCCCCTTGTTCGTTCGGTGGACACAAACACGAATCCAAAGACCTTTTTCTTGCTAGAAAACACCACGAACAACTTGTAAACCTCCAAGAAATCTCTACAAAAATATGATAAGCTCGAGCAAGTAATGAATACACGAACCAAGACCACGAATACGATCAAGACTCTTGTTTTTCCCCTTTTTCGTTTATTGTATCGAACTAAAAGAAAAAAAATCTCCAAATCTTGATTGCTAACGAGATGGTTTGTATGATATTAGATTAACCATAAAACCATCTATGAATCAAGAATCAAAACAAATAATTAATCAAACAAAAAAAAATTTCGAAACTCCCCTTGTGATTTTTTTAATTTCCGAAACCCCCAAAAAAAAATTAAAACACAAATCAAATCAATTCATCAATCTTGTTGGCTCTTGATACCAATTGTAGGTTCCATGATCATTCATACGAATCCTTAACAATTAAGTGTAGGATCAAGATGCATAAAATTAAGAACTTTATTGATGATTGAAAGAAAAACTAAGAGTTTGCAACAATCTAAAGATGAAAAATATTATTAAGTTGCTAACCTAATTTTTGACTAAACTAGGTGTATTTATACTAACAAGGTTTTGCCCATTCTAGGCTTTTGTTGGGCTTTTTAGGCTTTTTCTTTGTTAGCCCAATTACATTAAATAATTAACCAACTAACGAGCTAGACTTTTGTCTTGTATCTTCGAGTGACCGAAGCTTCTTTGTTCGGGTCCAATTATGTGATCCTAACAATCTCCCCCTAGATGAGGTCATGAGAAGTTGTTTGAACTCACTCGTGCTGTTCTCTTTAGCTCGTTGTTGATGGGTACTTTCACTTGTTGTGCTTTGGTAATTTCAATCTTTAATACTGATCTTGATCTTATAGAATTGATGTGATGACTTGATCTTGATCTTTAACTTGTTTAAGCTTTACTTCTCTGAAGTACTTTGTAGTTCTCTTTCACTTTTGGACTTTGCCATACGCTGCTCTTTTGTCTACATGCTCATATCTGTTGGAATCTGAAAAGCCTTTGTGATGATACTTCTTCTAAATCTTCATAACGTTTAGCATTTGAAAAAGACATTGATTTTCAGAGATTGATGCGAGCTTTGAATGTAACTTTCTTGATTTCTTCAAGTATGTGAGTAAGGATATGAGCATGTCTTGCATCGGATACTTTGAGTCGTCATTCGCCATGATATAACAATTTAGTCACCAACAAAAATATTTTGTTATGTAAAATCCACTTAATGTGTTCTAGAAAAAACATTTTGTGAACACACAAAGGTTTTATATTTGAGGGACAGAGTCATAGGACGATACTCATTCCTGGTCGGTTACCATTAAACTCTAATTCCGTGAGGATCAATGTTTACAGTATGAATTAATGCACCTGTGATCAGAAAGTTTCATTCAAAGAACTTCTTGACAGGTTTTACGGCACGTGCAAGCTAGTGTCTTAATACCTAAGTATCAGGATTCCCTAATTTCACCCGTTTCTAGACCAGATGTCAGAAGTCTAACACATTAAAGTATTTCTACTCAATAGAATGGTAAAGAGTGTGTCAGTACAGTTACTATCTGCTGACACTATACCGTTACAATTCTTTTCAGCGTTTTAATTCTTAATAAAATTAAGTACCGTAGATGTGCCTGTGGCAAAAAATGATTTGAAAAACATCGATGTGTTGTAAAATTTTTTTTTGCGGCTCAAACGAAAGTTTAAATCAGAATGCTTTGAGATTTTGAAAAATATCCCGAAAGATATGATGTTGCTTGGAATCTAAACTTGTACAAGTACATTTAGAGATATCCACTTCACTAGTGGGCGCAGTCCGAAGACCAGACATGAGCATTCATACGAATACCCTGGTGGTACAACATCTCTTTCCTCAGCATTCCATAAGATCACTTTCACGAACATGAACAAAGATTCTTTGTCAGTTATCAAGATACGTGTGTATAACACAAACTTTTGGTATCTTGATATTTTTGATTTTTTAACACTTATGCTCCCCCTTCACATGTGCGTCGATAATCGGAAGATGTTTAGCACATGCATGGATAGGACTTAGCATTTTAGAAATCAATCGGAATCCATTAATTATCCGTTTTACAGTTTAAGTCACATTTCTCCGATCTCAAAGTTTGAAACATTGTGAAGGTTTTTGATCTAGAATGAGACTTTAAAAATATCAAATCTCCCCCTCAAAGTATGAGGTGAGGTGAATTAGCACAAATATCAAGTGAGCAATTGACACAAGACCTTTAGAATACCTAGACAGGAATGATACTGCAATCTGTCTTGAACTTGTAGGCGGTTGGTCGTGTCAATCTTTCAGCAATAGAATCAGCAACAGTACGTCCTTTTGACCTGCAAAACTGTTAGTAGTACTGATTCTCCCCCTCAAACAATGACCCGTGTCAATGTTTGATTTGGTTAACCCGAACATGTTTGATAAAACAAGTTGTTTATGAGAAAAATGGTTCGGGTCGTAGACAACTTCTTGTCTGTAAAGAAATAATGCACTGAAACGTACACTAAATCTCTGGGATAAGACCGGGTTACAGTCTGAAGTAACTGTAAGCCATTTCTCTTTTTTTTTTTAATATACACAAATATACACTGTGAAACACTTGGTTACTCGGAGACAGACTCATCCTGTAGATCCTTCAGAGTCTCTGGTGACATTTGTTTAACTCCAAGCAGTGGGAGTAGTGTGGCGAAGCGCTCTCTCGGTAATGCCTTCGTAAAAATGTCAGCCAGTTGGTATTTTGTCTCCACGAAATATAACTCAACAACTTTCCTTTCAACCTGCTCTTTGATGAAGTGGTGACGGATATCAATGTGCTTGGAGCGCGAGTGTTGAACACTATTACAGCATAGAGCAATAGCACTTTGATTGTCACAATACATCGGAATTTTGTTGAACGCAAATCCATAGTCTCGTAGTTGAGATCGCATCCAGAGGATTTGAGCACAGCATCCGGATAGGGCGATGTATTCAGCTTCCGTAGTGGAGATGGCAGTACTTTTCTGCTTTTTGGATGACCAGCTAACAAGACCGATGTCCATAGAATGAGCTGAAACCAGAAGTAATTCTCCGCAGGGTCATGACATCTGCATAGTTCAGCATCTGCAAAAGCTTTTAGTTCAAAGTCGGAGTCCTTCGGATACCACAGACCCATGTGAATGGTTCCTTTTAGGTATCGAAAGATAGCTTTATAGCAGTAAGGTGCATTTCAGTAGGCTTAGCCTGGTATCGTGCACACATACAAACAGCAAATACTATGTCAGGTCTAGATGCACTAAGATACATAAGGGAGCCAACCATACCACGAAATCGTGTAGGATCAATTAGTTTCTCCCCTTATCTTCTCCAAGGTTGGGACGCTCAGACATTGGTGTGTTAATTGGTGATTGCATGAGTCAAACCAAAATTTTTCAAGATTTCCTGAGCATATATTGGATTGGTTGATTAAAGAGCCTTTGGGATTTTGAGAAACTTGCAATCATAAAAAGAATGACATTTGTCACCATCATCGACGATCTTGAAAGTTGAGTTCATTTCATATATAATAATTTGCAGGCTTTGGGTTGGTTGGAGGCAAAAGATAATATCATCTACATATATTTGTTTTTTTTTTTCTTTTTTTTTTTTTTTTTTTTTTTTTTTTTTTTTTTTATTTTTTTTTTTTTTTTTTTTTTTTTTTTTTTCTTTTATACAGTAGAAGATGTTTGCTGTTTTTTCTCGTGAAGTGGTAGGATCGACCCGCCTTTTGTAAATCCTGACTTGATTAGAAATGTTGATAGCTTGTCATACCACGCACGTGGAGCTTGTTTAAGCCCATAGAGAGCTTTCTTGAGTCGGTACACATGCGATGGATGCTCTGGATCTACAAATCCTTCTGGTTGACTAACATAGACAACTTCATTCAGTTCGCCGTTTGAGGAGGCGGTTTCAAGTCCATCTGGTAGATTGACCATGTTCATACTTCGCTGCGTAAGCCAATGAAGTGTCTGATTGATTCTAATCTAGCAAATGGAGCAAATGATTCTTCAAATCAAAACCAGCATTCATGACGATAACCTTTAGCCACTAAAACCGGAGCTCTTGTTCTTCAAGTCGTCTCCATTTTATCCAACTTAATTTTTGAAAATCCAATTTGAGCGGGATGATAAGAATATTTCTGGCAGGTACCAAAGTATCCTTTACTCTTGACGTTTCAAACTCATGGAATTTCTTCCTGCTTCGCCTCTCAATCCAGCACGGAATCTCTTAGGCTTGCTTGTAAGTCTTTGGTTCAACATGAGTTATGAATTTCATTGAAGAAAACACCACATCGCGTACGGTTTCCGCTGTTTCATGGTAGAGACTAAAGTCGTTCCGTTATCCCCAATATGTTTTCAAAGGATGAGCTTGGAGTCCACTTTTGCACATGAGATAATGGTTGTTGGGAGTAACAATCGTATTGACAGAGTTGGAAGAGATGCTTCTTAATCGGTTTCAGGAGCATTTATAGGTGTCAAACACATTACTGTCAACATGATCGAACAGTGTTTCAACATCAGAATCACTAGTGTCTGGTAGAGGTATTTGATGAGGCAAGAGGCTTTCAGTAACTGCAGGAGCGCCTTCTGAGATAACTGTTGTGGAAGGTGAACCATTGGCATTCTCGGGTGCCGGGGCAGCAGGAACATTAACCGGAGTTATCGGAACAACCGGAGGTATCGGAACAACCTCATCATCATCAAACCATTGAAACAAATCATCTACCTGTTTCTTTGTAGGAGGGACACTAGGTGGTTCTGGGTCTTTTACTAGTGCAGAACGGCTGCGTCCTGACTGTAAAGCAGTAAGTTTGAGTTCTGTACTGTTTGGCACAGAAGTCATTTGTTGAGGTGCGAGGCCTGAACTGGTTTGAACAGACGTCAAACCTTCGGTAAGTTCATCGAAGGCAACATGAACGGTTTCCTGAATCTTGCGCGTTCGTTTGTTGTAGATTCGGTACGCCTTCTTGGTGGGTGCATAGCCAACAAATATACCTATATCTGCTTTTGCCTTGAGTTTACCAACGTCATCGTAGTCATTGGTAGGATAGCACAGAGATCCAAACACTCGAAAGTATTGTAGATTAGGTTTCTTTCCTTTCAGCAGTTCATAATAGGTCTTTCCGTGAAGCGTGTGTACAAGAGATCGATTAAGAGTATAACACGCAGTGGCTACAGCTTCAGCCCATAGGAACAGTGGAGCTTTCGCAAAGATGAGCATAGTACGAGCAGCTTCCATAAGAGTTCGGTTCCGTCTTTCGACAACGCCGTTCTGTTGTGGAGACCGAGGTACGCTCGTTTCATGAGAAATACCAACACTCTCAAACCATCCGTCGAGTGTCTTATTCACAAACTCCGTTCCATTATCTGTTCTGACGAAGCGAACAGTTGCATTAAGGGCTCGTTGAGTCTTCACAATAAACTTCTCAATCACTTGAGGAGTTTCATCCTTTGTTCGAAGAAATCTTACCCATCCAAATCTGGTGTAATCATCCACTATCACCAAAACATACTTCTTTCCGTTGATACTTTCTGTTCTCATTGGTCCGCAGAGGTCCATATGTAGTGTATGGAGAACTTCAGTATTGGTGTTTTCCGTCTTTAGTGGATGTGATGCTTTCTTGCTTTTACCTAGCTGACAAGATGGACACAAATGGTCTTTGTCATATTTCAGCATGGGTAATCCTCTGACTAGATTTTTCCGAGCCAATTCGTTCAATGTCCCGAAATTCAGATGATTCAACCGACGATGCCATAACCATGACTTCGTTGAAGAGGCTTTTGTAAGCAAGCAAACTGGTGAAGCTGACATCATATCATTCAGTGAGATGGAGTACAGGTTGGTTGTCCGTGAACCTTTGAGTAGATCCACCATATCGTAGTTGCGGATGTGACATGAATGCTGTCGGAATGCAACTTCTAAACCTCCATCACAAAACTGTCCTACTGAGAATAGGTTGTGCTTGAGTCCTTCAACATAATAGACTCGAGAGATGATAGTGTCACCCAGTTTATAATCACCATAGCCAACGATAGCTGCATATTCATCGTTGCCAAATCTCACTGTACCAATGAACTTTTCTACAAAGTTGATAAGACGCGCACGATCACCGGTCATATGTCTTGAGCATCCAGAATCCAGATACCATAGAACAATTTGTACTACCTGCGATAACACAAACATTTACGGTGATAGGATGCCCTGAAGGGTTCCGGTTAGTTAACAATCAAAAATACCAGAGATCCCTTTGGAACCTGCCTGTCGATCACTAAGTTTATGATCAGTAAACCTAGAGACCATAGTTATTTTGGGGCTAGAACTAGCACTCGGGGGTAGTTCTATTGGCTTATCAGTAGGTTCCGTGATCCTAGTTAAAGGATACATCTCATATAGTGAGAAATGCCTTCCAGTGGGCTTCCACTGAGGCTTGGTATTAGCAACATTTTTGCTAATGGGTTTCCAGACTCTCTTAATGGGTTTCCCAACTTTCGTTGGTTGGCGTGTAAGACGCTTAGTCTGGTAGGTTTTAACATGCACAGAATCATCACACATAACCAAACAATCATTATGATTAGCAAAAACCAAAGATTTGTTACATGCACCACAAACATTGTTCAAATTTGAAACAGAAACAAAATGTTTAACAAGCAAATTAGAATCAACACGATTCTTTTTATTCAAAGTCCTATGGTGTGCTTCTACTCTCCTCGCATTCGCACTCTTAGCCGGCAAAGAACTATGATTCCGAGGGGCTCTCTTAGGCACAGTTTTGCTAGCTCCAGAAGTGGGTTTTACTCCTGTAGACATAGGCACACACACGTTAGTTTGCTTATTAGGATGCACTACTGGTTTTTGAGTTGGTTTGAGTGAAGGTCTGGGGGGTCCACTAAAAGTTACTTGCTTCTTCTTAGGTAACGGGGTTGTTTTGACCCAGTTAGCACGTTTGGGTGGTGGAATATACTTAGAACCTAAGTTGTACATTCCAGGAGCAAGCACTTTGGGTGTCTCAGAGGTTGAAGGTCCACTACTTGTTTTACCATGCACTAGGGCTTTCAGCTTGGTATTTTCTGCAGTTAAGGCACTAAGCTTTTCAGTGTACGCAGTACGTGAGTGAGTATTCGCCTTTGACAGTTCATCATACCTTCTTTGCAGACTCACGTTTTCTACCTTAAGGCCATCTAGCTGAATCCTAAGGGAGGTAATCGTATCTTTCAACTGAATTCTGTCAGTTTCTAATGCCTGTTGGTCACAACTACCTTCAGTGGAACCTACATTCAACACCTTCATGATGTTGATCTGAGCATCTAAATTCCTGATAGTGTCATCTTTCCCTTGAAGCTGTTTTCTTAACTTGTTAATTTCAAAAATTGCATTGGAGGCACTAGAAGTGTCTATGCACTGTTTATAGTTTTGAAATTTAAGTTGTAAATCAATATGGGTCTTTTGTAAATGAGAGTTACGTTTCTCAGATTCAATGACCATCTTTTGTTGTTTTAAAACTTCAGCTTCAAGTTCAAGAACTTTAGTGTGTTCCCTATCGCATGCAGATCTAAGATCTTCGCAAAGGCAATTCGAACTAGGGGGCACAACAATATCGGAAGTAAGCACAATAGAGCAGATATCTTTTTCTAAACATTCAGCAATTAAGCAGTCATTTTTGATTAAAAGATTTTTCTTCTCTATGGTCAGGTTCTTGTTATCAAGAACACATCGTTCATACTCCGCATCCAAGTCATCAAAAATCTGTTCATATTCTTTTACTTCTCTGAAAATTGTTTCATTTGCAGATTGAATGTGGTTTTTGAAATGCTCATAAAATGGTACCAGTTGTTGTTCAACAAACTGTTTGGCATAATCAAAACACCATTCGGAAACATAGAGTGGTTTTTGTGTTGTTCGTTCATTTATGATACCTTCAAATTGATGAAAAACAGCATTAACCTTTTGAAGATTAGCCAGAACTTGACTTGGAGGTGGACGTGTATGAATAAAGGGAGTGACAGGTCTATCTGGGTTACTAGCTTGACTAGCAATTTCATTGGCAGGAAGCCAATACACATGTTCTTGGGACAGTTCCTGTTGAGGAACAAACATAAGGGCATTTAGCTTCTCATAGAAGCCATTCTCGGGTCGAACATGCCCTGGTTTTTCGTTCATCTTTTTCATGCTAACAACTTGGTGAACCAAGACCTCTTCACTATCCCATATACTAACGGGGTGGTGAGTGGGATGCAAAAGGGTATCAGCATCATACAAAACAGGTTGAGCACGCTTGGCCATATAACCTAGACCTGGGTTGCGAGTGCCTAGGATGTCCTTGTGCAAGTCATCGGTTGCTTTTTTAGGTTTCTTGTTGAAAGACATGGAATAGTTTGTGTTGCAAGTTAAATCTTTGTGCAACATATCTCATTGCAACTTTGTTAGCAGTTTTTAAACAAACTATTTCATCTAATAACTATCCGCTAGAATCCTTTTTCTCAGATAAAATCGCTTCCTTTTCAGATTGTAAAAATGCAATTGGGGGGAATTTTCTTTCCTAAAGAGTGGATTTTAAGCAAATCATTTTCTTGCACGAGTACAGCGTTACGCTATTACGCTGAATCACCTAGGGCTTGTTTCCTGTCTATCTTTGTATCAGATCAAGTTTGACCTTTTGGGTATCTAGGACACACATTTCCTTGCTTGAATTAAGAACTCATTTTCTTTAAGGTCTCAATTTCCAAACATTTGGCTGGTTAAACCTTAACATGTTCTCTACTTGTTTGCAAGTCAGTTAAGATGCAATCATAAGAAATGTTATCAGATGTTTAGCAAATACCTAGTTGTAACATTTTGGGCTTCGGTGTCAAGAAGATACTGATGATACGAATGAATTGTCATCAATCACATCTCAGCATCGAGTCTAAATGTTCTTCCTGGTGCAAACTCCTGAATCTGATTATAAGATTTAAAAATAAAAATCCACAATATCAAAGATTTGATTGTCCTTAGAGTGTACCCTCATTGACTGGATTGTTGGTTTGCAACTAGTTGAAGACAATTTGGCCATGAAAGCGATTGCAGCATTGTGGGCCTTCATCCACGTCCTGAAGTCATAAGCATCCTCTGATTTGGCTTGAAACATTTTAGTTGTAGTCATGCTGAGGTTGATCATAAGGTGCGTGCAGTCCCAACAGCGAGGAATGCCTTACTCAGCATCCACACATCTCCTTTCTCTTTAGATTCATCAGTAAAGCTTTATCTTATGAAGCAACTGAGAGTCCAACTTTCTCTACTTTCTCCTTTGTTCTTACACTCCTAGCATCTATGTACCTTCTCCTCTGCAGTTGTAACATATCACCTTCTTGCCTTGAGTACCTGTATTACCAACATTACCTGGAGCCTTCCTCTGAATCGGTTCAGTAACAACTGACCATCAACACGTATCATGAGTTTTGGAGTTGGCAGAAGTCCGGGGCTGTTTTTTTGGTGGTGTACAACTGCTTTTGTAAACACATTTAGAAATTAGCAATCTATTCATAGTGGCCATCAAAGCGCATTCGGAGACTGAGAGTAGGTTGAGGACAGATTTAAGTTATGAAAGATCAGGTGCAGAGTGGTTGAGTAACATAGGCATGGATCAACAATACTTTGTAACAGCATACTGTTCTCCTGTTTCTTGATAGTCTTTTTGCATGAGGCTCGTATGCTTTGAGATGAGTATAGATCAGAACATAAGGTGAGGTTGAGATATCCATATTCGTTTGACATTAGTCACATACTTACCCCAAATAGGCTGGGAAGCTTGTTGACTAAATTAAGTGGTTTCATCTGATGAGTAGGGATTATCGAGCTGAGTACTCTTCATGGTCATTCACAAGCTTGTGGAAAACGCACAAAAGTATTCATGAATGGGACCTCGTTTCCAATGCACATAAAGCGTTCGTACTCATCTAACATAAAAAAGAGTCTTCCATCCTTTGTTGAAGAGTCCTACCTTGATCCTTGCATAAGCAACTCACATTATCCCAAATCTCCTTTTGCAGTAGCTTGTTTTAGATTTAGGATTTGAAGAATTTACTGGGAAGACCTTGAACTAAGAATGAATATCCAGCTGAGTATCCATCCATCACAAGTTTGTTTTTCCTCCTCCATGAATTCAAATCAAGTTTCTCCTTGTGCGGGCATGATATAGAATCAGAATGTGAAGGATCATATGACCATCGGTATGGTGGTATGTCCATTCTGGATGGATATCAATAATCATCTTACCAAAAGAGATAGCCTCAAAAGTAACTATGTATACGAATATTTCCCATGATCGTATACATTTTCAAAACCAACATTGGTGGACGAGTATCGGAACCGAGCGGCATTGTGTTTTCATCATATGTTGTCATTTATAAAAAGTATTGATTTATTAATGATCTGATCTGTAAGTGATTGATGATTTTTTTGATTTGTGTATTATGTTTTGTTGTTGTATGTTTATTTTGTTTGTGACAATAAAACTCTTAACTGATTCTATTCTAGAAGTAACATTTTCTCGTTCGGTTCACAGAAAGTCAACTCGTCGAAACAAAAAAAATCTGGTATCGACCTCTAGTTCGATTGCATGTCGATGGTCATTTTGTTTCTGATTGATGTAGGAGTTCCACACGTCACGATTGTACTTGGAGGTTGCTCTTATCGAGAATTGAATCTTACACGTTTCGATCCTCCTTGTTTACCCCTCGTTCGATCCTCCTTGATTTCCCCTAGTTCGATCCCTTGTTCGAACCTCTAAGACAAAACTCGTTCGATCTTCTAAGACTGAACTCGTTCAATTGACTTGTTCGCTCCTTAGTTCGATCCACTCGTTCGGTCCAATCTTGAATCCCACTCGTTCGATCCAACCTTGAATCCCACTCGTTCGATCGCTCTAAGAATACACTCGTTCGGTGCTAGACGACTTAGACTCGTTTGATCCCCACTTTTTTTTTAATACTTTTCGAAACAAAAAAAATGAACAAAAGAAAATCACGAGATCGTTGATTGCTAACAAGATGGTTTGAATGATATTAGATTAAACATAAACCATCTTTGAATCAAGAATCAAAAACAAACAAATAATCAAAAACAAAAACCTCTATTTTTTTTGAAATCAATAGAAAAAAATACAAACCAAATCAATACATCATTCTTTGTAGGCGACTTGATACCTAATATTGTAAGATCCCTAGATCAATACAAAGTATTAATCACAAGATCCAATAGCACAAAAGAATTAAACATTAAAGCACTTTTGATTGAAAAGAGAACAAAATTGCAACAACCGTAAAAGATGAAAAATGAAATGGAGAAGCTAACCTAATTTTGACTAAACTAGGTGTATTTATACTAACTAGGATTTGCCTTTGAGGGATTTATTTTTGGGCTTTTTACATCTGGCCGAAAAAAAATAAACATTAAATTACATTGTCTTTCGATCTAGCTTTGTCTTGTATCTTCGAGTAGACCGATGCTTCTTTGTTCCGGGTCCATTTAATGTGAACCTAATAATCACCCCTAGAATAGGTCATGAGAAAGTTTAGCTCCACTCGGGCTTGTCTCTTTAGCTTGTTGATGATTTCTGTACCTTCTCTTGTTTTGCTATGGTAATCAATCTTTAACACCTAGATCATGATCTTTCAGAACTTGAATTTGATACATGATCTAGACTTTGACTTGTTTAAGCTTTAATTCTCTGAATAACTTGTGATCTTTTTCACTTTGACTTTGCCATACGAATAAACACGCTGATCTTTAGTCCTCACATGCTCATTCACTGTTGGAATCTTTGAAAGCTGTTTGATGAAGTATCTATCTTTCCTAATCTCCATAACGTTTAGCATTTATGAAGAAGACATTGATTTTTCAGAGTTTGTGCTGAAGCTTTGTATGTAAACTTTCTTGATTTCTTCCGATATGTGTAGTAAGGAAATGATCAAGTCTTTCATCGGATACTTTGAGTCGTCATTCGCTATGAAGAACTATTTTAGTCACCAACAAAAACATTTGTTATTAAAATCCACTAATGTGTTCTAGAAAAAAACATTTAGTGAACACACAAAGTTTTATAGTTTTTAAGGGACAGAGTATAACGATACAACAAACTGGTCGGTTACATTTAACCACTGAATCCGTGCAGGATCAATGGATAACAGTATGAATACTTGCACCTGTGATCGAGATAGATTCATCAAAAAGAACCTTCTTGACAGAGTTTTTTCCGGCACTTGACAAGCTAGTTTCCTCCTAATACCTAAGTATCAGAATTCCCTAATGTTCGCCAGTTCTCCTAGACCAGATTCCGAAGACTAACACACTATAAAGTATTTTACTAATAATAATGTAAAAAAGATTTAGAGTCAGTAACGGTTTACTATTCTGACTAAATAACCGTAATAATTCCTTATTTCAGACTTGCTTACTTCTTATACAATTAAGTACCGTAAAGGCCTGTGGCAAAAATGTTTTGAAAAAACCAATTGAAGTGCTATAAAATTTGTTTATTGGGCACAAACGAAAAGTTTAAATCAGAAATGCTCTGATGATGTTTAGAAAGATATCCTTCGAAAGATATGAAGAGCCTTGGGAAATCCAAACTTTTACAAGTACACTTTATGAAATCCATTTCACCAGTGGCGCAGTCCCGAAAGACAGCATGTAGCATTTCATAACGAATATCCCTGGTGGTACAACATCTCTTTCTCAGCATTCCATAAAATTCACTTTCACGAACATGAAACAAAAGATTCTTGTCATTATCAAGATTACTTGTGAATTAACCACAAACTTATGGTACGCTTGACATTATTGATCATATAACACTTAAGCTCCCACACAAATGATGCGGATCGATAATCGAAAGATGTTTAGCACATGCATGGATAGGGAGTTTAGCATTTTAGAATCAATCGAATCATTAATTATCATATTAACATGTTTACGTCACATTCTCTCCCTCCGAATCAAAAGTAATGAGACATGGAATGTTTTTTGATCAATAATGGACTACATGTATCAATCTCCCCCTCAAAGTATGAGGTGAGGTGAAATATAAACAAAAAATCAAGGTGAGTAATTGAAACACGACCTTATAATACCCCAGAATACCCAACAGGAATGATATCTTGCAATCTGTCTTGAACTTGTAAGCGGTTGGTTCGGTGTCAATCCTTTCATCAATAGAATATCAACAGTACGGTCCTTTATTTTTTTGACCTCACAACTGTTAGTATAACTATTCACCCCCTCAAACAATGACCCTGTCAATGTTTATTTGGTTAACCCGAACATGTTTTGATAAAACAGTTTTTTTAAGAGAAAAATGTTCGAGTCTTAGACAATTTTCACGTCTGTAAAGAATTGATGCACTGAAACGTACCACAAATCTCTTGTTAGACTCGGGTTACAGTCGGAAATAACTGCAAACCATTTATCTAAATGTAAATTTGTTTTTTTTTTTTTAAATATACACAAAAAATACAATGTGATAACACATTGGTTACCCGGAGACAGACGTCATCTTGTAGTCCTTCATAGTCTCTGTTACATTTGTTTAACTCCAAGCAGTGTTGCGAAGCGCTCTCCTCTCGTAAAAGCCCTTCGTAAAAATGTCAGCCAGTTGTATATTTGTCTTCCACGAAATACAACTCAACAACTTCCTTTCAACCAGCTCATGATAAAGTGGTGACGGATATCAATGTGCTTGGAGTGCGAGTGTTGAAACTATTACAGCATAGAGCAATAGCCTTTTATTTGTCACAGTACATCGTGAATTATGTTAACTCAAATCCATAGTCTCTCTCTCGCAGTAACTGCAGGAGCGCCTTTCTGAGATAACTTTGTGGAAGTCAAACCATTGGCATTCTCGTCGTGCCGGCGGCACAGAACATTAACCGGAGTTTATCGGCAACAACACGAGGTATCGGAACAAACCTCACATTATCAAACCATTGAAACAAAGCGTCTACTGTTTTCTTTTGAAGGAGGGACACTAGGTGGTATTCTGGTTCTTTATTACTAGTGCAGAACGGCTGCATACTACTGTAAAGCATTAAGTTCGAGAACTTGTATTGTTTGGCACAGAAGTCATTTGTTGAGGTGCGAGGCCTGAACTGGTTTGAACAGACGTCAATCCTTCGGTAAATTGCATCTGTAAGGCAACATGAACGTTTCCTGAATCTTGCGCGAACTCGTTTTTGTTGTAGATTTCGGTACGCCTTCTTGGAGGGTGCAAAAGCCAACAAATATACCTATAACTGCTATTCGCCTAGAGTTACCAACATCATATCGTAGTCTTGGTAGGATAGCACAGAGAACCAAACACACGAGAGTATTGTAGATTTAGGTTTCTTTCCCCTTCAGCAGTCATAATAGGTCTTTTCCAAGAAGCGTGTGGTACTAGAGATCCGATTAAGTGTATAACACGCATAGGGCTACATCTTCAGCCCAGGGTAACAAGTGGAGCTTTCGCAAGAAATCATAGAACGAGCAGCTGTCCATAAGATTCGTTACCGTCTTTCCGAACAACTGCCGTTCTGTTGTTGGAGACCGAGGTAAATCGCACGGTTTTCATGAGAAATACCAACACTCTCAAACCATCCGTCGAGTGTCTTATTCACAAACTCCGTTCCATTATCTGTTCTGACGAAGCGAACAGTTGCATTAAGGCTCTTTGAGTTCTCACAAAAAACTTCTCAATCACTTGTATGAGTTTCATCCATTTGTTCGAAAGAAATCTAACCCATCCCAAATCTTGGTTGTAAATCATCCACTATCACCAAAACATACTTCTTTCGTTGATACATTTCCTTTCTCATCATTGGTACCAACACAGATGTCCATATGTAGTGTCTGGAGAACTTTCAGTATTGGTGTATTTTCCGTTTTTTTAGTGGATGTGACTTTCTTGCTTTACCAAGCTGACAAATGGAACACAAATGTCCTTTGTCATATTTTCAGCATGGTAAACTCTATACGAGATCATTTCGAGCCAATTCGTTCAAAGTCCCGAAATTCAGATGATTCAACCGACGATGCCATAACCATGACTTCGTTGAAGAGGCTTTTGTAAGCAAGCAAACTGGTGAACTGAATCATATCACGAGTGAGATGAGTACAGGTTTGGTTGTCCGTGAACATTGAGAAGATCCACCATATCGTAGTTGCGGATGTTACATAATGCTGTTCGGAATGCCAACTTCTAAACTCCATCACAAAACTGTCCTACTTAGAGAATAGGTTGTGCTTGAGTCCTTCAACATAATAGACTCGAGAGATGATAGTGTCGCCTAGTTTATAATCACCATAGCCAACGATTGCTGCATATTCATCGTTGCCAAATCTCACAGTACCAATAAACTTTTCCACAAAGTTTATAAGCCGCGCACGATCACCGGTCATATGTCTTGAGCATCCTGAATCCAGATACCATAGAACAATTTGTACTGCCTGCAATAACACAAACATTTACGGTGATAGGATGCCCTGAAGGGTTCCGGTTAGTTAGCAATCAAAAATACCAGAGATCCCTTTGGAACCTGCCTGTCGATCACTAAGTTTATGGTCAGTAAACCTAGAAACCATAGTTATTTGGGGGCTAGAACTAGCACTCGGGGGGTAGTTCTATGGCATATCAAGTAGGTTCCATTATACTAGTTAAAGGATATTCTCAAAATAATGAGAAATGCCTTCCAGTGGGCTTCCACTGAGGCTTGCTATTAGCAACAGGTTTGCTAATTGGTTTCCAGACTCTCTTAATGGGCTTCCCAACATTCTTAATGGGTTTCCATTCTTTCTTGGGTTGGCGTTTAAGACGCTTAGTCTGGTGGGGTTTAACATTCACAGAATCATCACTCATAACCAAACAATCATTAGGATTAGCAAAAACCAAAGATTTGTTACATGCATCACAAACATTGTTCAAATTTGAAACAGAAACAGAATGTTTAACAAGCAAATTAGAATCAACACGATTCTTTTTATTCAAAGTCCTATGGTGTGCTTCTACTCTCCTCGCATTCGCACTCTTAGCCGGCAAAGAACTATGATTCCGAGGGGCTCTCTTAGGCACAGTTTTGCTAGCTCCAGAAGTGGGGTTTACTCCTGTAGACATAGGCCACACACACCGTTAGTTTGCGTATAAAGGATGCACAACTGGTTTTTGAGTTGGTTTGAGTGAAGGTCTGGGAGGTTCAACAAAAGTTACTTGCTTCTTCTTAGGTAACGGGGTTGGTTTGTCCCAGTTAGCACGTTTAGGTGGTGGAATATACTTAGAACCTAAGTTGTACATTCCAGGAGCAAGCACTTTTGGTGTCTCAGAAGTTGAAGGTTCACTACTTGTTTTACCAGTCACTTGGGCTTTCAGCTGGTTATTTCCCGCAGTTAAGGCACTAAGCTTATCGGTGTATGCAATGCGTGAGTGAGTATTCGCCTTTGACAGTTCATCATACTTTCTTTTGAGACTCACGTTTTCTACCTTAAGGCCATCTAGCTGAATCCTAAGGGAGGTAATCGTATCTTTCAACTGAATTCTATCAGTGTCTAAGGCCTGTTGGTCACAAACTACCTTCATGTGGAACCTACATTCAACTCCCTTCATGATTTGATCTGAGATCTAAATTCCTGATAGGTGTCATCTTTCCTTGAAGTTGTTTCTTAACTTACCCCCCCCCCTTTAATTCAAAAATTGCATTGGAGGGCACTAGAAGTGTCTTATGCAGGTTTATAGTTTTTGAAATTTAAAGTTGTAAATCATTTATGGTCTTTTGTAAATGAGAGTTACGTTTCTCAGATTCAATGACTATTTTTGTTGTTTTAATACTTCATCTTCCCAAGTTCAAGAACTTTAGTGATGTTCCTATCGGCATGCAGATCTAAGATCTTCGCAAAGGCAATTCGAACTAGGGGGCACAACAATATCAGAAGAAAGCACAATAGAGCAGATATCTTTTTCTAAACATTCCGCAATTAAGCAGTCATTTTTGATTAAAAGATTTTTCTTCTCTATGGTCAGGTTCTTGTTATCAAGAACACATTGTTCATACTCCGCCTCCAATTCATCAAAAATCTGTTCAAATTCTCTTATCTCTTTGAAAAATGTATCATTAGCAGCTTGGATATGTTTTTTGAAATGGTCGTAAAATGGTACCAGTTGTTGTTCAACAAACTGTTTTGCATAATCAAAACACCATTCGGAAACATAGAGTGGTTTTTGTGTTGTTCGTTCATTTATGATACCTTCAAATTGATGAAAAACAGCATTAACCTGTTGAAGACTGGCCAGAACTTGACTTGGAGGTCGACTTTTATGAACGAAAGGAGTAGCAGGTGTGGTTGGTTTACTAGCTTGACTAGCAATTTCTTTGGCAGAAAGCCAATACACCTGATCTCCAGATAGTTCCTTCTGAGGAACAAACATCATGGCATTAAGCTTGTCATAGAAACCGTTTGCGGGTCTAACATGTCCTGGTTTTTCACTCATCTTTTTCATGCTAACCACTTGTTTTCTATGTGTACCAAGACTATCTTCACTATCCCATATACTAACGGGGTGGTGAGTTGGATGCAAAAGGGTATCAGCATCATACAAAACAGGTTGAGCACGCTTGGCCATATAACCTAGACCTGGGTTACGGGTACCTAGGAGGTCCTTGTGCAAGTCAGCGGTTGCGGATTTAGGTTTCTTAGAAAGCATAGGAATAGTTTGTGTTGGCATGTTAAATCTTTGCAACATATCTCTTGCAACTTTGTTAGCATTCTTTAAACAAACTATTTCATCTAGATAACTATCTGCTAGATCCTTTTTCTCAGATAAAGTCTTTTCCTTTTCAGATTGTAAAAATTCAATTGATTTTTCTTTTCCTGAAAGAGTGGATTTAAGCAAATCGTTTTCTTGCACAAGTTCAGCGTTACGCTTATTACGCTGAATCACTAGGGCTTGTTCCTGTCTAACTTTGTTTTCAAGATCAAGTTTGACCTTTTGGGTATCTAGACGATATATTTCTTGCTTGCATTGAAGAAGCTCATTTTTTAAGGTCTCGATTTCCAAACATTTTTCTTGGTTAACCTTAGCATGTCCGTCTAGTTGGGTTTGCAAGTCAGTTAAGATGGCAATCATAGAAACTTTATCAGATGCGTCAGCAGATACCTCAGTTGGAACATTTTGGGCTTCGGTGTCAAGAAGATACTGATGATACGGGATCGTATTGTCATCAATCTCAGTCTCAGCATCGGAGTCCAAATGTTCTTCCTGGTGCATCTCCTGACTCAACTGATAATCCACATTATCAAAGATTTGATTGTCATTGGAGTGTACCTCATTGACTTGATTGTTGGTTGCACTAGTGGATGACAAGTTGGCCATGAAAGCGACAGCAGCATTGGGGCCTTCATCCACGTCGGAGTCATATGCATCCTCATGATTGGCTTGAAACATGTTTGTTGTAGTCAGTGCCTGAGGTTGATCATAAGGTGCGGTGCATTCCACATCAGCGAGGAATGCTTTAGCTTCTGCATCTAACAAATCTCCTTTCTCTTGAGCTTACATCCAGTAAAGCTTTAATCTTTGAAGACTGAGAGTCCATCTTCTCTTGGGTTCTTTACACTGACTAGCACACATGTCCTGTCTCCCTTGCAGTTGTTACATAATCACATTCTTGCCTCGAGCACCTGTATTAACACATTACCTGGTAGCCTTTCCTCTGAAATGGTTCAGTAAACAATGTGACCATCTTGCACGTAGCATGTGTCCTTGGTTAAGGAAGTCCAAGAGCTGGATGGTTGGTAGGTGGAAACTGCTTTTAGGAAAACCACTTAAGAGATTAGCAATTGAGTCATAGTGGCCATATGCAGCATTCGGAGACTGAGCAGGTAGTTGTGGACCGGAGTTGAGGGTGATGAAGAAGCAGGTGAGATGTGGTGTGAGCAACATAGGCAGTGGATCAACAATACTTGTAGACTGCTCCTGTTTCTTGAGAGTCTTTTTGGCATGAGGCTAGTTGCTTGTGAGATGAGTTATAGATATGAAACATAAGGTGTGGTTGAGATATCCATGTTCTGTTTGACATTAGTCACATACTTACCCCAATAGGCTGGAAGATTGTTGACAAATTTAGTGTTCATCTGATGAGTAGGGATTTCGAGCTGAGTAATCTTCATGTCATTCACAAGCTTGTGGAAACGCACAAAGTAGTCATGAATGGACTCGTTTCCAATGGCACGAAAGCGTTCGTACTCATCAAACAGATCTTCCTTCCTTTGTTGAAGAGTCCTACCTGATCCTTGCATAAGCATCTCCACATTATCCCAAATCTCCTTTGCAGTGCTTGTCTGATTGAGTATGTTGAAGATGTGTCGGGGAAGACCTTGACTGAGGATGATTTCAGCTTGAGTATCAGCCATTTCGAGCTTGTTTTCTTCGTCATTGAACTCAGAATCAAGCTTTTTCCTCGGTCCGGGCACAATAGTAGAACCGGTAGGTGGAGGATCTGTGACCATCGGGTGAGGTGTAGGTCCATTCTGAATGGATTTCCATATAAGCTTCCCATTTGGTTTCCCCCGAATGTACCTTTGTATGCGAATTTTCCATGAATCGTAATCATCTTCAACCAACATTGGTGGACGGGTATCGGTACCAGCTGCATTTGTTTCTTCATTGGTTGCCATTGATTAACTTTGTTTATGAATGATCTGATCTTAAGTGACTGTTGATTGATGACTTGGTGTGAGGTTTATGATTTTCGGGTAAATTTGAAACAGTAAAATGCTGTTTTGAGGGCCTAAATGACTCCGAATGGCCAAAAAATGACAGGGCTCTCGCTCAAAGAGGAAGAGTCTTGACCGTTGGGCCGTTTCCGAGCTGGTATAAAAATTTCAGAACAATCCGACACAAAAATTATTTTTGCGGCAAATCAAGCAAAACGCAACTTAGCTTGATCAAAACGCAATGGATTGTCAAACCGCAATGGATTGTCAAAACGCAACAAACTTTGTGGTCAAAACGCAATGCTTGAAAATTTTTGGCAGCGTAGCGTTTTAGTCAAAACGCAATAGAAATCTTCAAAACGCAACCTGTATGCTCAAAACGCAATCTGTATGCTCAAAACGCAACATGAATATTCTCAAAACGCAACATGAATATTCTCAAAACGCAACATGAATATGCTCAAAACGCAATATGAAGACTAACAAAAACGCAGCACTGCTAGCTTTTTTTTTTTTTAATCCACTTCGAACCCAAAACACAAACAATCCACGTCTCTTTTTTGATTAATTCGAACGAAAGGATGAACAATATTTGAATTCGAGCAAACAAAAACAAAAAAATAAAATAACACAAACAATCACTTTTGGCTCTTGATACCAATTGTAGGTCTTTAGATCATTCGATTAACACAAGAACACACAAGATTAGACTTTAAATTGACTTGTATTAAAGAAAAACAAAGAACAATGGTGTGGCAACAAAACACACAAAAATGAAACTCTAAATATCTAAGTTGCTAACCTAAAAATGAAAGAAAAATGGCTTTATATAGCCTCTCTAGGGCCTTGGCCTTTGGGCTATGAAGGGCTTTTTCATTAATGGCCCGTTTACATAGAATTACACGCTTAAACGAGCTAGACTTTTGTCTTGTATCTTCGAGTGACCGAAGCTTCTTTGTTCGGGTCCATTTATGTGATCCTAACACAAACCTCGCATGTGCAAAACTCTTTCATAATATGGTGCATATGTGTAGAGGGAGCTTTTTGGTAACTCTGGAAACACTCAATGTGTCTTAAATGATTTCTCAGACACGTTGATTGACTTTTTATCAAATGGTTTTATGGATCTTCATGGCAATACACAAAGACCGACCAACTATTGTTTCTCAAGGAGTTATAAGGCGGTTAAGGTTAGGTATTCATTTCATGATCCAGCCAGAACCGGAGGGATCTACCCAGGAACACTCCATTAGATAGAGTAGAAGTCCTTGGTATAATTGAAAAAAGGAGTAAAGTAAGAATAAGGGAATAGTACCGACTGAGATGAAGCTAGTGTTGGAATAAACCCAACAAGGTACTAGTCATGAAGTCTCGGTAAGCACTGAAGGGGTTGAAGAATGAAAAAGAATTGTAAGGATAAAGGGTGAAAAGAAAGAAGCCCTCCATACAACCCTAGGCAGAAACCGGGTCAATACATAATCTATCGTTAATTACAAAGATGATTATGATATTGAAGACTGACATCATGGACCCAGTGATGCAATGCACAACCCTCCCTAGCCACTCAGAATCTCTCAAAAGATTTATGTTTCATTTCTCACAGAGATCAACACATTTCTATCGGCTTTCTCATTCTAAGATCGTTGATATTGAAAAGGTGGCAGTCCGCTCCAGCCTTCGATTACCAAATAACAAATGTGCACTTATAGAGTCTAGAGCCAACGAGATCCATCAAAAATCTCACTAGGACACAAATTCCAATATATAAAATGTCATACATCATTATACAACATTTGGTATCAATAAGTCCTACACATTATCCTTGTGATAATTGACATCAGAGTGATACTCTTTAGTATTCACAGTGATGATGGAAATCCTTCTTGAGCTAACATCAAACAAGCTCTTGGTAGGTGACTTGCAAGATTCTAAATGAATCAAGCTTGTGTCAACTGAATATTAATTTTGGTCCAGTATATGAATTGACGACTCAATCAGAAAGATAGTAACTATCTGATTCACTCTTTACCGTTTTGTCTAGCTTTTGAGACTCTCCGGTAACAAGAAGGCTAGCGCAGCTCAGCGAAAACCCTGTCAGGAAATATTCTTTTAGAATTCTAACCTGATCACAGGAAGTATTTAAACTGATTAATATAAACGGGGAACCGTGGTTATTTCAAACCGTATTCGACGAATGTGACAAAGGGGAACCGTGGTTATTGCAACCGTATTCGACGAAGTGACAAAGACACTTTCGTCCATGCATGTTTATCTCTAACCTATACTTGCATGTTTTCCCGATGGTAGCAACTTCTAGTCCATGACGAGTCAATATTCAAGACCTCATGCTCAATCGACAAAGATTAATACATGATGAAAGCTCAAACTATCAAAGTCTTCTGCAATCTCTAATGTACAACCACTTCCTTAAAAGAACATTTTTAACAAGATTGACGGATAATAACAAAGATACATCTTACAAGTGGATCAAGTACTACTCCTACCATGATGTGGTACAAGTAATCAAGTTACAGAAAATGTTGAGAGAGATTGTTAGCAAGCTTTCAAGACCTTGAGCATGAGGGGGGAGACACAAGATTGCAAGGCGGCATAAAGATTCAAGGATAAAGATTCAGAGATCTTACTAGTCAAGACAAATCAAAGCCAAAGACTATGATATCAGTATTTTGTCAAAGAATATCAAGTTAAGGATCAAGATCCAAGATCACAAGCATGCAAAAGGAACTTTAAAAGAATTCCCAAGAACATAAGGCTCCAAGACTCAAGACGTCACAAGAAGGATCCACAATTGAATGACCACCCCTTAAGGGGAGATTGTTAGCCTTGTTTTTAGTGAAGTGATGGTCATTATTAATCATGAGCCTTGTATAAGTAAAACATAGGTTACAGGAATTCTTTTAAGCTAATTGGACCTAGGTGTCAGGCTTAAGTCCTTTATATTAGGTCCGGCCCAACATAAAGCCCAAACAAACCAAGTAGGGTTAAAACACTCTATGTACTATATAAAGCCCTCTCCAAGTGTGGAGAGGGTGTTGCTTCTCATTTTTTTTCTAGTGCAAGTAACCATTTTTATTTTCTCTCTTTGTCTCTCTCTCTCTAGTTCTTTCTCTCTTAAAATCTCTTATCTTATTTTGTGTCTTTGGTGATGAAATGATATCTCTAACATAGCCTTTTTATAAAATTAATTATTTTAATATTGTAAACAAGGGTAGTTAATTTTAAAATGATAATTATCGAAAATACTAAAATGAACTTTAAATTTCTATTAATGGTATTTTTGCAACACAAACCGTAAACAAAAGTTTGTTTCCTTTCTTTGTTAGAGGAAGACAAACTAAGTCTTCTTTCCTAGTAAGAAAAAGACTTATTCCTATCCTTTCTACTTGTATGAGAAAGCTATAATAGGAACACTTTAATTTTCCAATTCTAATCAAACTCAAATCATACTTACTCAAGAAATCATATTGTGTTGTAAAAGTCAAACGGTTAAGTATGGTTGCACATCTTATTTGGATAACTAGAGAACATGTTTTCTATAGCTAGAAAAATGATACATCTTGAAGCGTCAAGACATAGTATGAGTTTTAATAATTAGAAATGGAAATCTCAATAAATTGCGAAAGAGAAAAGGAAATTACTAACATGTTTTTCTAGTAGTTTTCCTTAACTCGATATTTTTCCTAAGATTCTACACACCCTTGAGGTAAAGTAAAAGAAGGAATTGCATGCAAAAATTTTAAGTTAAAGAATGGCATTGATGGCTAGTCCATCATATATATAATAGAACTTGATTCACTTTTTTGAATATCTAAGTAGATGTTTACTAGTCCATGAGGCTCACATTAGTGATAATGTGCAGATATTCAAAGAGTAGAAAAGTAAATAATTTGCTACTTGCACTTCATTGGTATAGAAACACATTTAATGTTGTCTTATCCAGTAGGAGTAATGCATTTCACTACTGATATAGACACACATGTAATGTTGTCTAAATTCAGTGGGAGCTATAAGCTTATCACCTTGTAGGTGACCTATTTTTATTTCTAGTTGGTCTTGAAATAATACATTACTTTTTACATATGAAGCATCATAGTTTTATAAGAATCATTGGATATTATTATATTTGATAACTTGTCGCTTTTTTGTTGCCACCGCCTGAAATGTTATCTATACAATATTTTTGCACCATTGCTTATTAAAAAATAAAGTTCTATATATACTTGTAATGCAACAGTGGTTTTAGTTTGACTTAAATCATATTATATTTGTGACATTGTCATATTATTCATACAAACAAACGGAAGCATGGTGGGCTCATAACCTACTAGTTTCAGGATCATAACCTAACTCATAATATGCTTATTTGTTTGCATAAATGCTTGATGTTGTTCTGTGCACAAGTGGGAGAAATCTTAATTGTGTACAAGGTAAAACACATAACAATATGACTAATAGTTTTTCTTAACCGGATGGTAAGAAAGCTAATATTCTACAAGAACTTATACACCTCAATGTATGTTGTCCTACTTAGAACTAGTGTCAAGAAATAATAAACACCTACTTCATCGTATTCACTAAAAGGTTTAGCCAATATGATTGTGTCTTCTTGTAAAGACATCAATAAGAAGTATGTAATTAACTTAAAAAGGCAGTTGAAGCCAAGAGTCGGCATTTAATAATACTTTACTTAATATGCTTGTGACTTCTTGTAAAGACACAAACATAAGCTCCTTGAACTGTTCAAAGACTTATAAAGTAAGCAATTGACTTGTCATGTCTCCTTGTCACAACATGTACATGAAGTCATTAAAATGTTTAAAGACGTATAACGTAATGTTAGTAATTAACGTGTTATGTCTTCTATGTTATAGCATGCAATTGGCTTGAAATTATTGTTAATGCCATTGTGCTTAAACATATTGGTAAGTATGTGAGCCAAAGGGTATTAAGTTATCTAAGGAATTGTTATACTGTCTCATAATCCCATTACTCATAGAATACCACATCGCTATGGTATGTCTGATGTGTAAAATCAAACTTTGTTGATATTGTTCGATTTTGATAACTTTAACTACCCTACCTCTAATCGTATCAAGGTTAACAAAATTGAGTAAGCCACGTGTTTACTCAATATGGTTCCAACCAAGAAGGTAACTAAGACACCATTTGGTTATGGAATGAGAAGACTCCCATTAAGTCTTAACTGAAGTTTTAAATTTGTTGAGATCACGTTAAGCATGTTATTAGCCAACTAAAGTCATATATTATACATCCCAAACGAGAATAATTTTATTGTTGCTCAACTTGCTATGTATTTGGAGAAAGTCTCCTCTTACAAGAAGCAAGTGGGAGCATATGTTTTTGGAGAAAGTCTCTTCTTACACAACCTTCTGAATGCACTAGCTAACGACATAATGAATGTTGAGATGTAGTCCATAAAAGAAAATCATTTTTGGAATTTGATTGATCTTTCACAAATCGGTAAGACTGAGAGGTTAAATTGGCTGACTAATATAGACAAAGATGTACACACATTTAAACGCAAGCCTTGTGGTAAGGGTTTTATTTATACTCAAGCGATTGACTGTGATTAAAGCTTCTTTTTCTTGCATGCGTTAAATGAATAAAGATATTAATTACCATATTTGATTTCATGAATATGAAATATGGCAATTGGATGTCAAAAATCTTTCTTGAATGATTACCTTTGCGAGGACATTATTTAATCAAAAGGGTTTATGAATCCAAATTATCTTTAGAAATTGTGCATTAGAGCATGCATCTAGGAGATGGAATCTTAAGTTTAAATCAATAATTTGATTTTGATTGAAACAAAGATAACTCCTGAGTACACCTTAAAGCTAGTAGGAGCATTATGTTTTATCTTTTTTATCTTTCCTTATATCTCCTAATGTTTTTCAACATATATGGAAAAAAAAAATTTTTTTCAACCTAAGCTAGATTTTCATCCTTAGTTTGTAATAATATTTCTATCGAGAAATATAAGAAATAAAACATATAACCTTGGAGCACATGTTTACTGGGATAGACATACGTGATTAATAAGTCTGGCACAATATGACACATCATTGAGCAAGACTCAAAGTTCTATCTTACTTGATGAGATTGAACACATGCATGAAAACGTTTAGTTTAGCTAAAGGTTTCATTATGTATGTCATGATATGTATTATATTAATTGTAACACTTGCATGGATGCAAGATGAACCGACAACAATAGTAACTAAGTGAAATTCATTAGACTACTATCGAAATAACATTCTAAAAGGCCTGCAAAGGACTAAAGACATGTTCATCGTTTATGAATTTTTAATAAGGAGATTAGTGTTGAGTTTATACATTAATGCTTATTTTGATTAGGAAGACTGTCTCATATAGGTGGTTTTGCTTACTTCAAACAACCTATGTTATGTGTTATAGCGATGCTAGTATTATTGTATTAACACTTGAACGCACATATACAAAATGACAATCATCGTATTATTCAAAACCTTCATTGCTTGTGAGTTTTAAAACAAGTATTCTTAAAGGTCACACATATGACAACTTAGTTGGTACTTACAACAAGTCAATGTCTTGTACCAAGCATGTTTATCATGCTAGGAACATTGAACTTCGACCTGCTAGTAGTCTCATGTATATCTGTTTTTAGTATTTGGATAATGGAACTCTAAGCAGTTGTATTAAGCAATGAATTTATATACCTGGTATGATTGTCTTCATCCATACAGTTATATTCTATATTTACATGTTTAAATCCATGAATAGTTTATTTATTCTAAATCGTCCATTGTTAGTTGATGATACGAGAGTATCATTGAAATAAGGCAAATGTGAGTGTTTTGGTCATATTCATATGGTATGAATATTAATGGATGATACCGCCAAACTCATATGTTGTTCACTGGATGAACATTAGACTGGCCCAATCTACAAGCTACATGGATCAGCGTCAATAGTGAATCTCGCAAGTGGTTATGTCTCTCATCCTCAGACTTGAGATGCAAGTAGGTTTTGTATGTATGGAATGTCAATCTTTGATATGGTTCAACGTTGACCTGAACAAGGTTGTTATAAAGACCATTCTCAGAAGGGATGTGAAACACATGACGGACACGTGCAGTCAAAATAGAATTTGTTCCTCCACATGTTTTGGAGTTAGATTCTACTGGGCCCCTTGATGAATTGGACAGATGTATTTGTGGCCATACCTAAATGTAATTAAGATGATACTTGATTAGTTTGGTAATCTAGTTTAATGTCCATATCGAGAAACAGAATTGTTAAACATTAGAATGACTAATGATTCGTGTCTAATGTTCAACATAGTATCTGTAACAAAAAGATTATTGATATCAAAACCATTTAAATGAGATGTTTAAGAAACTATCCCTCCGTAAATTTTTTTAGGGGCATTTTGGTGTTGCTTAGACCTAACTCTTTGCTTGTATTATTACTTTGATATTATTACGTTGCAAGTGGGAATCGTGTATGGAGTATGCCTCGTGTCCGATATTAAAAATTATAACGGCTAACACAAGATGTCGCCTATGGGGTCACATACACATACACACAGATGTACCAATTAATATATTTAATCTATAGTGTGTATGTGTGTGTATAATATATATATATATAGTAAATATAAGATATATATATAAATATATTAATATATAGAGAGAGAGAGAGAGAAGAGAGAGAAGAAGATTAAAAAAAAAGGCAAATATTCGAAATGAAAAAAAAATAAAACTTTTTTTTAAAAACGTTCTTAAAAAATTCTAAAAAACTCCACCAAATCAGTATGTTGTACAATAAAAAACTTTTGTAACAAGAAGTTTTTCCTAATTGAAGTTGGTCTAATTTTGAGTTTTCATACGTTTTTTTAATGCAAAAAAAAATAAAATTTGATGCACAAAAAATTTTTGATGCACAAAATTTTCAACTTGTTATAGTTTGATGCGCAATAAAATTTTGATGCAAAAAGTCAAAAGAAGTTGGGTACAAAAACGAATTTTTGATGCACAAAAAAACGATTTAATGCACAAACGCTTTTTTTCATAATTTTTTCAGCAAAAGTATCCACTTTTAAAAAAACTTTCTTCACAACTTTTTCATGCACCAACATACACAATCTTATGAAAATTTTTTAGAATTTTTTGAGAACTTTAAAAAAAAATTTTTTTTATCCTTCTCACGGATATTTGTCTTTTTATTTGATCTTTATCCTATATATATATAGTGGCATTTTCTTTGCAGAACCACTTTTTTGTACAGAACCTACAGAACCAAATTATAACCATTAGATCATTAAATGAATGGATGAGATGACTTGTGCCATAAGTGTAATTTATTGTAATTAAAAGGAGCATTAAGTAAAAAAGTTTAAATCAGTTAAGGGCAATAAAGGAATTTCAAAATTATCAATTCTCAACTGTCCCACATTTTTCTAAATATTTATCTCATCCATTAAAAAACCGTCCTTTTATATTTTCTCTTAGCAGTTGAATAAAAAAACCAAGCATCTATTCTTTCCCATCTTAACCCTAGATCTAATCAACCATCACGCCTCCATCATACCTGTAAACCTAGATCCCTCCCAAAAATTCATTTTCGCCTCTCTCTTTCTCTGTAGATCCATTATTCAGGCAAAAAAAATCACCAGTCGATCCGGTTTTGATTCATGAATTACCTTCCATTTTATGGTCTCTTTATCATAGGTTTTTTGGTTTTAATAATAGTGTTCGTTGGAACATTTATTATGGTCTGTCTCCATACTTTTCTAAATGGAACGAGTGGTTTTTGGTGATGGGGACACAGTTTACGAGCAGTTTTTAGGTAGTTTGGATTCGGTTAGATGGATAAAAGCGAGAAGAGGATGGAGGAGTTGATCGAATGTATTCGGCCAAATAAGATGAGTGAGGAGCATAGGAATGTCGTTGCGGATTATGTGCAGCGTCTTATTTGAAGTGTTTTCTTTGTCAGGTTGTTGTATATCTTTTATTGTTAAAGTTTCAATATGTTTGTAGAATACGAGTGTGTTTGGAACATTATGGAATTGAGATGTGTTGACTGTGGTGGATCAGTGGATGTTTAGGAGGTGTTTTTCTTATCTTTTTTGTGGACTCATTGGCTTATTAAAATCTAAAAAAGTCGATCAGCTTGCTTTTTTGTGCTTTCGAAGTTGCGCTTATGGCTTACTTAAGACACAAGCTTAAATTGATAGACTCATAAGCTAAAAAAAGTAAGCTTATATGCTATTTCATATTTTGATAAGCCGATAAGCCTATAAAATAAGCTAAGCCTATAAAATAAGCTAAGCCCATAAAATGGCTAGTGGCATGAACGGATATTGCAAATCTATTAATCGTGGATCTATGCAGGCAATGTTGGTGTTTATTTTAATGTAAGTTTGTGTGTTCATGTCTATATCTATAATCTGACATCCCGCAAGTGCAGAAATAGACCAGAAACCACAAGTCCACTTTTTTTTGGGATTCAACTTTTCATAAAAATTTGATATTGGTTTGTACGTAAAAGTGAATTTGATGATTACATTAACAGATTGACTTATTGGATCCACGTGTGTGATTTACATACTGATGTGGAAGATTTGCATATTTAAAAGATGCTTTTGGTTTGACTACAATACAATATGTACTTAGCTTTAATATGTGTTTGTTAGTTGCTACAAAATCAATAGACCGATGCATATGTGTTTTTTGATAAATATAAAATCAATACGAGGTTGTGCATATGTGTTTTATAGTTAATATAAATTTTGATCAAAGAGATGTTTTGCTTGGCTTATGCTCCTATCATTGAGGAGTATGAGTCAGACAGTGATGATGAATATGTGATTAAACCTTCAAAAGAACAGGAAAAACCTAGTTTTGCTTTTGTTAATACTGTTAAGCATGTAAAAACTCCTAGGGAAACTGTTAAAGAACAAAACAACACATTTAGTCGCCAAGTTCTTAAGAGCTAACAAGAGAGACTAGAATGGGTATAAAGTCCCCAAAAAGCTGGGTTTGTGATATGGTTTCATCTAAAAAGGCATGGCTTGTATGTGGTAACTTTAGCCAATCTATTAGAGATTGTGACTTCCATGAGAAAAGAAAGGCTAAACAGGATTAATTAAACAAACAGAAGGGTAAGGGTACTGGTCAAGGGGAGAATAAACCAGTATGGAACAATGTACAAAGATTGAATCACCAAAACAAGTTTGTTCCAAAAGCAGTACTAACTAAAACTGGCAGATTTTTAGTTAATACTGCTAGACAAAATCTTTCTAGTCAAGCAGCAGCAACTAGTACTGCTAGGGAAAAAAAAAAGTTTAATACTAGCAAGACCCCATTGTGAATGAAATTAGACTAAGAAATAACTTTTATAAGTCTCATTCACCTATTAGAAGGCCATTTAATAGAACAACAACACCAAAAGTAAATTTTACAAGTCATAAAATAAATACTGCTGGGGACAAAATAGTTAGTGCCGGGGAGAAAATAGTTTTAATGCTGAATGACAAATTAATAACCAATAAGTACACACAGCAAGGTTGTAAATTGGAGATCCAAAAACATTACTGGAACAAAGATCCCAAATACAATATGCGGATCAAACGTCTAGTAAAAATGTCAATTCTAAAGATCCACTAGGCAGACCCAAGTCAACAATGGCTTGGGTCCCTAATTGAAACTAATTTATCTTATTTGATGTGCAGGATGATCCACAAAAAGCTTTAAAGAACAAAGGAATTGTTGACAGTGGATATTCTAGGAACATGACTGGAAACAAAGCCTACCTTGTTGAATATCAAGACTATAATGGTGGCTCTATTGCTTTTGGAGGAAGTAAAGGTCAAATAACTGGTAAATGTAAAATAATAACTAGAAAGTTAGATTGTGAGGATGCGTACTTTGTGAAAGAACTAAAGCAATTTAATCTCTTTTCTGTGTCACAAATGTGTGACAAGAAGAACAAAGTTCTCTTCACTGACTCTGAATGTCTTGTGCTGTCTCCTGACTTTAAGTTCCCTAATGAAAACCAAGTATTACTTAGAGTCCCCAGACAAAACAATATGTATAGTTTCAACCTTGAGAACATTGTTCCTACTGGAGGTTTAGCTTGTTTGATTGCAAAGGCCATAGTTGATGAATCTAACAAATGGCATAGAAGGCCGGGTCATGTAAATTTTAAAAATTTAAACAAACTTGTGAAGGGAAACCTTGTAAGAGGTTTACCTTTAAAGATTTTTCAAAATGACCACACCTGTGTTGCTTATCAGAAAGGAAAGCAACACAAGGCCTCTTGTAAGGCCAAAGTAGTGAGCTCTATTAGTCAGCCCTTACAGCTTTTACATATAGACTTATTTGGACGTACATCTGTAAGGAGCATACATCATAAGACTTATTGCCTTGTTATCACTGATGATTTTAGCAGGTTTAGTTGGGTGTTCTTTTTAAGGACTAAGGATGAAACTAGTGGCAACCTTAAGGACTTTATAAGACAAATTGAGAACCAATTAAATCAAAATGTTAAAACTATTAGATGTGATAATGGTACAGAATTCAAGAACATGGACATTATTGAATTCTGTAGGTCAAAAGGGATCAAGAGGGAATACAGTAATGCAAGAACTCCACAACAAAATGGAGTTGCTGAGAGGAAGAACAGGACCCTAATTAAGGCTTCTATAACAATGCTAGCAGATTCATTTTTACCTAACACTTTTTGGGCTGAAGCAGTTAGTACTGCTTGCTATGTCCTTAATAGGGTGTTAGTGACCAAGCCTCAAAATAATACACCTTATGAACTTATAACTGGTAAATACCAATCATAAGCTATATAAGACCTTTTGGGTGCCATGTGACCCAACATTGAATAACATTGACCACACTAGGAAGTTAGAAGGAAAAGTTTTCCCCCCACCCCCCCCCCCCCCCCCCCCCCTTTGGATGAAAGGGTTTTATAGTTGTGGTATTCTCTAAATAGCAAGGCTTTTAGGGTATACAATTTAGAAACCAAGAGGGTTGAAGAAAACATGCATATAAACTTTTTAGAAAATAAACCTAATGTTACAGGGAAAAGACCTAATTAGCTGTTTGATCTTGATTATTTAACTGATTCAATGAACTATCAGCCTATTACTACAGAAAATAAATCTAACAAAACTGCAGGTCCAAAAGAAGCTAATCATAGTGCAGGTACACCAGATAATATTGATGCAGGAAACTATGAAATGAAAGCTGAACTTGCTCAAGAATACTTTGTACTGCTATTATGGTCTTCTTATACTTCAACAGTCAAGAGCTCAGAAGCAAAGAATAGAGATAAAAAGCTTAATGGGGATACTGGTCCAATAACAAATTAGGAGGCAAAAGATCAGGAAGATCAAGCCTTTTTGGAGGAGCTAAAAGCCAAAATGACAAGAAAAGGAGGCCTAATAATGCAGCTGAAAGCATTAGAGCAAGGAGTTTGGTTCAATGTACAGAGATTTGCTTCTCAATCTGAGAGGCTAGAGCTACCAGTACTAACATAGTTAATACTGTTAGCACACTAATTAGTACTGCCATTCCTTCAAGAGTTTTTAGCTCTGGTGGACCTGATCTAACCAACAAAGACTATCAAACAGGGTTCTTGCTTTAGAGACTTCCAAGGATGCTCAGGCTGTAGAGATTCGTAAATTGAAGACTAGAATCAAGAAGCTGGAAAAGAAGTGTAAGCCCAACATCTCACACCACAAAGCATGGTTAAAGAGTGTACAAAGGTTATCTATGAAGAAAAGGTTAGGAAAAAGGAGTCTATCTCCAAACAGGGGAGGAAAAATGCCAAATCAAAACCAACTCTGGATGCCTTTGATGATCTTGATGCTGATTTGATTCATGTATGTGACTACATGTGAAACATAGGAAGCTGTGAAATGACGGGGATGCAAAGCCAATGAGACTGAGGAGCTTTTAATTTGGATGTTGATACGAAGTAATTGTCTAAAAGACAAGGGTTAGTGTGAAAAAGGAGGTAGCACAGTTGTACTGCTAGGTGCCAGAAAGTATAAAACGAGCTAGCCGAATATTGATACTGCTAAGGCCAGAAGTTCATCACTACTAATGCATCCAGATAGTACTGCAAGGAGTAACTATATATTACTACTGATCATTGAAGTTTAGTGCTGTTTAGCCTAGAACTCTCCTACAACAACAAGTATATATTTATGATAAAGAAATTACTATGCTCAACTTTGATAAAGGTGAAAGAAAAGAAATCCAAGAAAAAAAGTGGCATTTAAAGTGTAGAAGATTTTTTTTCAAGACAGGAGTGAATCAATAACAACACTCAAACCACTTCCATCTATTGATCCTAAAGACAAAGGAAACAGTATCCTAGTTGAGGAAGAACCTATCAAGATAAAGAGAAAAGATCAAGGGATAGATCAAATTGAGAAAGATGAAGAATTGGCTCACAAGCTACATAAGGCGATAATTTAGGCTGAGATGCAAGAATACAATGAAGAAAAAGCAACCCCTAAAAACACAGAAGATAGCTTTAGAGTTACTATACTGTAAATGTTTGATGGAAGTCCAATCAGCGATATGATGCTGATGACAGGTTATTTGCAGCTAAGTTTCTAACAGAAGAAAGAGAGGATACACAAATTGAAGAAAGAGCAAAGTTCTTGGCAGAAAACAATAGAAAGGTCACAAAGAAATTCAGAACTGCAACAAAGAGCTCTTGCAGAGAATAGAAGTAAACCACCACTAAATCTCAACTAAGGAATTTGAAGTTGACATGAATCTTGAAGAATATGGGTGGTTAACAAACACTCTCTCAGCATGAAAGCAAAGACATTTAAAGATATCCAAGCAAAGGTATGAAAGACATGAAAAAGAAAATTAGAAGGACTTAAAACCTAGGGATACAGATGATGCAGTAAAAGATAGTAAAAGGAAGCTAGTGAAGATACTGTCAATCAAAATAAGAAGAGGTTTCTCAAAGAACATGTCAGTACTAAGATTGAAAGCATGAATACGGAAGATACAGGAGAAAGAGTTTCAGATGTTTCAAAGAAAAGAAAAGGAGGTCCAAGAATGAAAATAATGTCTAAGAGGAAGAAGACAGAGTCTGACCTTGAAGAAGAAGAGGATCTAAAGAGTTTTCTAAAAATAGTTCCAAATAAAGAAGGAATAAAAGATTATGAAGTCCTGAAGAAGAGATTGCCAATATTAACTGAGCGAAACAAAGTTCTAACATTATGACATACATGGAGCAAAATGTATCTATACATAGATTCTAGAACTTGATGGAAGCTCTAGATGGATTAAAACCTTTTCTGAAATGGTGACAAGGTTTGATAGGCTAGATCTTATAGAGTTATATAACCTGGTGATGTAGAGGTTTAAAACAATTACTCCAGAAGGTGTTGATCTAGTTCTTTGGGGAGCTTTAAGGACAATGTTTGATGCAAATGCAGAAGATGAACTCCGGCAGAATCAAGAAATATGGAATCTTAAGAGCTAGAATTTCTATGAGAATTGTAGGGTTCATACTTTGACACTGGAAGATGGTATTGAGATTCATATGCTTGCAGAGAGGAAATATCCACTCACAAAAGAAACACTTGAGAGGATGATGTCTTTGAAGTTGATAGCTGAGTCTGCAAGTGATAGTGCTTATGATCTGCTTAGATCAATTCAAAAGCACTGATGAAGCTGAAACCATGATGGAGGAGAGAAGGACTTAAGTGGGTTTTCATCACCCACCAACAAATGGTCCATCAAGTTTACCCAATGTCAACAGACATCAAGAACTGGCTAGTCCAGAGCAAACGACTTCTGGTAAAGACTTCTTAAATCCGTTAATGGCTGATAGTTTGCCAAAAACTATATGGTTCTCAACTCATCATGCTTTACAGTAAAGAGTTGGCTAGTCCAAAGCAAACGACTCTTGGTAAAGACTTCTCAAATCCGTTGATAGTTGATAGCTTACACAAAACTATATGGTTATCAATGCACCATGTTGTTACAATGAAGCATTGGCTATTCCAGAGTAAACGACTACTGGTAAAGAAATATCAAATCCGTTTATGGCTGGTAGTTTGCCAAAAACTACAAGGCCAACTTAGTTCATGTTGCTGAGTTGTTGTGATGATGACAAAGACTAGAAGCTAAAGAATTTCAAGATTACAAAGTAACAAAAGAGCTCAAGTTCATCAAAGAGAAGATTAAAGAGTAAGCAGTGTGTTTGGCTACATCCTCCAGGTGTTCAAAAAGCTCAAACTGAAGAAACATGAAGGTTAACAAGTGAACATCATGTTTAGGGGAGGATTGTTAGGAATTATTTTTTCCTGAGTTAGATACAGTATCGTATTGAGTTAATTAGTACTTGCCAGTAAATATAGTAAGTACTGGTAGTAGCAGAGGTTAGTAACTGTAAAGAAATGATATAGTACTGCTAGCATATCTAGAAAGTGTTCTGCTTAAGTGAAGCATGAGATATATTAGGAATAGATATGCATGAAACACTAAACCCATTTTGTAAGACCATTAGTTTCCTTTGTGTATAAAAGGAACCTTACACACTAGTTAGATATACAAGTTTATCACAAATATATATAGTTAGTATTATTTAACGCAAGCAGATAAATGAGTAAACAAAGTTCTATTTTATTCATTGTTCTTCATTGCAAAATCAAGTTATTTTCCACATAAATAAATTGTTTCATAGTCTCATTGTTTCTCTGGAGTTATTTTGGATCATCCAGATTGGCTAGCTACCTTAACAGGCTAGAAAAATCAATTCAGACTAGGATCAACAAGTCCCAGGATCAAAACATTGCTCGTGAAACCACTTGTTAATCCAAGTCAGAATAGATCTTCTAGCCTAGTAAGGGTGGTATCCAAACTGGATAAATTCCAAACTAACTACAAGCGAAACAATGACTAATGAATCAATATAAGTTATATGGAAAACTAACTTATACTGCAAAGAAGAACAACAATAAAACAAACTTTGATTACTTTAATCTGCTAGGTATACAAATACTAACTATAAATATGTATGAACTTATATATCAAACAAGTAGCCGGAGTGATCCTTTTATACACCAAGGAAACCCTAATGACTTACAAAACGCGTAAATGATCATGCATATACTGATGTCTAATATATACACATGCAAATGCACTTAATCATTACTATTCTATATATGAGCTAAGCAGTACAACATACTACTAACAGTAACTAACTCTACTACCAGTTCTAACATATATACAGACAGTAACTAATAAACTAATAACTAACTAGTATACCACAGGAAAACATAATTCCTAAAATAAAGTTTGGACGTCATCCCTCCAAGTCCAAAGCTCACAACCCGTACATAGGTTTCTCAAATTACATGAGATAAACATGCAAAAAAGTCAACACAAAGGTAGGAAATTCATAGGATTGTAAATGAAATGGTTGAAAACAAGTCATTCATAAGGGTTAATAAATTGTTCAATTACAATTATCATGGAAACCATTATTATTGCCCTAAGCTCAATTTTATATATATATTTTCAAAAACAAAATACAAAAATATAAAACCATAAAAAGAAAATACAAAATTAAAAAAATTAGAAAAATACAAAAATATGTTTTTCATGACATGCTTTCTAGCATCGATAATATTTACGGCTTCAGAAATGTCATTCAAGAATGGCACAAAGCTGTAAATAAAGTTCAAATAGAAAACATGTCATATGGCTTGCTATTATTTCTAATAGCAACCCGATCATCATCTTAAAGGCAAGTATTTCAAAAAGGAAACTTGGCCTCTCAACAGTAATTTATTTTCTTGGGCATGGTATACTTTATGACCATGCAAAGGCTTGTGCTTACTTTGCAGCACAACCCGTGCTTTCTCTATACAATAAGTGTACGTGTCAGTGCGTTTATGTGTTAAAATAAGAGAAATCTTATTTTTATGGTGTTGTTTTTCAGAAATAAAACATTAATCTCATAATTCATCTGAAAAATCATTTTCAAAGACATCTGACCACTCAAATAACGACTACAACTCTTTAAATAGAAAACGGGTCATTATTTGAGGGGGAGAAAATGTCAAATATCTTCTTCATAAAATCTGTTTGTGATAAAGGAAAAAAGTTTTAAACAATAACGGGTTAACAATTAAAGGGGAGTTAATTAAGTTTAACTTATGTGAGCCTTAACTGTTATGTGTTTATGCCTTTTAGGGAACAAATAGCAAAAATAAGTTGCTAAGAATGATAGTTAAAAATTATAGGGACTTATGTGTCCAATTTAAAACTTACTTAAGCCTTAGAATAAACGTGTTTAAAACAATAGCGATAAGGGTTAGGAGTATAGGGGGCATTTTTGTTAAAACCCTAAAGTTTTAAAATCAAGCACCCCCTTTGACCCGTCTCTCTTAGTCAAACACACATACAACACTTACACATTTTTTTTCTTTCCTATTATTAAAATTGTCATCATCCAAGATCTCTAATCTCGTCTGTTTTCAATCCTAAGGTAAAATTAAAAATGTGTTCTTTACATCCTCGTGTGTTCATGATCAAAATAAATTGATCGATTTCAGTCACTAGAGCTCGAAAACCCTAAAAATTGATTTAGGGTTCATCGAAATCAAAAGTGGGCTAAAGTTGAAATTGATTGAGGGGTTTTGATCCTTATAGGATATAGATGACTCGTTTATAACAGTTTTTGATGAGGATAAACATAGATTAGGTTCTTGATAATTCTTGTATGCGAAAATTTGAAATATGGGTAGAAATAGAAAATGTTGATGGGTTTATGTTTTGATAGTATTAGAAATCATCCTTGTATGCATTAGAGCCATAAAATCCATTGTTTGAACATTAATAAAACTTATGTATATGATTTATGTGATTTCGTGTTCGTTTTGAGCCTTGATGCAAATTTAGTGGTTAATTCCTGTTTGTAATGGCTCATATGATGTTATGTGTTGCTAAGTGTCATGTGTGAATGATTTTTGATGCGTGAAACACAAAGTGTATAAATTTATAAATCTGAGGCAAATTAAGCAAAATAAGAAGGAGGCGAATTAATCCTGCCTTTTGGAGGCGAATTAATCCCTTCTTAAGGAGGCGAATTAATTCCCTCTTTAGGAGGCGAATTAGTCTACCTCTTTAGGAGGTGAATTAGTCCACCCCCTTTAGGAGGCGAATTAATCCACCCCTTTAGGAGGTGAATTAATCCCCCTCTTTAGGAGGCGAATTATTCCTAATATTTTCCTGCCTGTCATTAAACTGCATGCCATATAGTGTCATATATAAACTTGGTTTGTTAGCCCTAAAATATGTTGACTAATCCGGAATTACATTTATCATTTATAGTGTGCTCGAGTTAGTTTAGCTTGGTCGATGTCGAGACTATAAAATACCCCTCCATACTTCCATGAGGCGTAGAAGTTCACATAGTAAAAGTGTGTGCGCTGATGTGTTTTTCTTCTTTTCTCGCAACAACATACAACAATGTCCCATTTATTCTCTTTTCTCTATATAATATGGCTACACATCTTTTCCCTTTTTACCCATTCCTACGGATTCAGTTGGTTATAAGGGTGAATCTAATGTTAACAATTGGCATCAGAGCATAGGGGGATCCGTGTTGGTTAATCACTGATTCGTGTGGTTAAATAAGCTCAAATTCGTGGCTTATTTTGTCAAAAATCCCACGGATTCAAAGGGGGTTTTGTTTTTTGTTTGTTAATTCATCCTACTCTTTCCTTGTTATACTTGTTCAACAGGTTATGTTGGCCCCTTATCATGGTGTTTAGTTGTGTTTTATATGTACTTTTGGTTTGGTTACAAAACGTCAAACCGTATTATTGTGCTTTAAAAGTGTTTTTGTTTATGATTTTAAGCAAGATCTAGGGCTAAGGTATTAGGTGTGAGAAAAATCAAGGTTTAAAGTCAAAAAGGATGTGTTTTTGGTGATTTTATTGGAAAAATACGTGTTTTGCTCGAAGTTGACTTTCTGTATGAATGGAGCAGAATATGCAGGTTTGAATGAAGCAAAATATGTTTTGAATGAAGCAAAACATGTTTCAAGCGAAATATGCAAGTCCCCAAGCGAAATATGCAAGATCTCAAGCGAAACATGCAATTTTTCAACAGGTGAATTAAACCAGCGGTTTGGTCCAGCGGTTTGGTCCAGCGGTTTATCCAGCGGTTTATGCATTTTCAAGCGAAATATGAAGATATCAAGCGAAATATGCAGAGCCCAAGTGAAATATGCATGCAATCAAGTGAAATATGCAATATCCAAGCGAAATATGTCACTTCTCAAGCGAAATATGACAGTTTCAAGCGAAATATGCGTGTGTTCCCTGCCCATGCGAAATATGCATGTCCTTAAGTGAAATATGCAATAAATCCAGTGAAATATGCAAATATTTAGGCGAAATATGCAATTACCAAGCGAAATATGCAATTTATCAATTGAAAAATGCAATTTTTTCAATTGATCCAGTTTTGGCTATTCACTTTCGATACAAACATCAACCATAACAACACACCACATACAAACAACAACACTTAATCCCAAAAAGATCTTGAAAAGATTCACTTAAACGATAAAACGGCTAGAGATTCGGATTACGATGACATGTGATCACGAAGTTGATTTGGTATCCCTTATTTGAGATTGAAGTTGAATTTCACAAAGGCGTCTACTTATTTCATCATCGAGACTTCCTTCTATTTTCTATCGATTGATGACTTGATGAAACGTATTAATGTATGATTTAAAGCTGAGATTATCTAGTTATACCTGATGTAAGGAGTTACATTGTAGTGCTCACGGGTTATAGCTATCACTTAAAGGAGTTACATTGTGGTGCTTAGTGTCACACGTATTTGCCGATGTGGATAACTTCAAGAGGTGTTGTACTTTTTATACTTTTGATGGGGTATAAGGTACTTAGAGATTCTCTTCTGCACCGTTCTTCAATCAACAATAGTGCAAGCTTAAGTAACAAATTTAGGGGATTTTACTTCAGTTTCAAGTTTGGAATATCGGGTTTACTTCACCAAGTGATCACTACAATAGCCGACAGAATTCGGGTATTTTGGTGCTATTCCAAGACAAAAGATTACTTAACAGTTAAGCAATATCTTAGACAAAGTTCTTCGATGACAAAAACCATAAGGACTTGGATTTATACCAAGTGTTCTTGATTCTTGCTTCATCTCCTCTTACGGTTGTGAGAGTCATAAGGGTAATGATTCTTTTGTATATCAAGATTTGTGCTTTGACAAGACACTTCTTGGAGTATATGACGTACACGACCAATGATGCTTCCGAGAGTTTACAACATTCTATGGGGGAAAATGTTACATTCGGGGACTTAATTTGACTTTGATGTTTCCATGTCAACTTCCAGGGGGATGTAGTGTAACTACTTATTTAGAATGGTTTCGTGAAGTATTCTGCAAATGTGAGAAAAACATTGCCTGATTTCTCGCATGCACCCTAGAACGAATATTCACAAGCCTAATGACAAGAAGCAGTGGTCGTTGGTGTGGTTTGACTTCTACAAAAAAATAAAAAACTAATTAAAAAAACCCCCCCCCCCCACCCCAAAAAAAATAAAAAAATTCCAGTTGTGCACGTTGATGACAAGTAATAAGATTGTTCATGCTACATTAATGTTTCATAATCTGCTTAAAGATAGGGATGTTGGATTGGGGGGATGCTGATTCAGAATACTTTGACAAAAAGGAGTTATGAATGAAAGTTTTCAAGACAAGCTGCATGATTTGGGGAAGTTAATCCAATAATGGGCTTCACTTCACATGGTTCCTGTACAAGTAAAGACACTGAAGATCCAAGCTGGAGTACAAGTTTCAAGACCAGGAGAACTGAGAAGACATCTTCAGCTTTGGAAGCGCTTTGGAAGACTTTATTTGTGTTGTATTTGTACCTGATAGGAACATTGTAAGTAATTCCGTATGTCCACATATTGGGGGAAGATTGTTAGCCCTAAAATATGGTGACTAATCCGGAATTACATTTATCATTTATAGTCGTGTCGGGTTAGTTTAGCTAGTCAAGCCCGGGACTATAAATACCCCCTCCATACTTCCATGGAGGGGTAGAAGTTCACATTTGTAAAGTGTGAGTGTGTGTGTTTTTCTCTTTTCTCTCTAGCACACATACAACTTCCTATTTCTTATCCTTTCTCTCTAATAATATGGCTCAATTTCTCTTTCACTTTACCATACCTCCGGATCGGTTGTTCTAAGGGTGAATCTAATGTTAACAATTGGCACCAGAGCACAGGGGGAATTCGTGTTGTTAATCTACTGATTTCGTGGTTCATAAGCTCAAATTTTCGTGGCTTATTTTGTGAAAAACCCCACGGATCAAAAAAATTTGGGCTTAGTTAGTTGTTAATCTTGTTCTCTCCTCGATCTACAAGTTAAACAGGTTAGATTGCTACCAAAATCATGGATTACTCAAGCATCTAGTTCTATTTATAAGCTTAAAAGGGTTGATTTATTTGTGTGTTCTAAGTGGTGGGTTGGTTCGTTTTTGATGATTCACGAAGATATGGTTGTTATTTTGTGTTTATACTCTTTTAACCACTTAGTATTAAGCCCATATTGCTTATTTGAGATGCTAAAAAGCTTATTTGGATTGCTAGTGCTTAATTCGTTCTTGAGTTCTTCGTGGCGGTTTCAGTTTAATAATAATATAAAGGTGGCGGTTTGACAAAAGTAGGGGACAAGATCCGTGTTTTAAGGAAAAGTAACATGGCGGTTTGACCAAGTCAAAGGCGGATTGATTAAAATAATCAAAATAATAGCCGGCGGTTTGCCATTTTTGTTGGCGGCGGTTTGCCAAGTTTGGCGACGGTTTGCCAAGTTTAGTGGCGGTTTGCTTAGGTACAAGGCGAGTTGATTATTTTAATGAGCAAAAAGAAATGTTACTCTACCCAATTTAAAATTCCATGGCGGGTTGACAAAGTTCTAGGCGGCGGTTTGCCCTTTGAGGCGGTTTGCCCTAGACGGCGGTTTGCCCTAGACGGCGGTTTGCCTTAGACGGCGGTTTGATATTTTAGGTGGCGGTTTGGACCAAATTCAGGCGGCGGTTTGGCTATAATTTTGCCAGCGGGTTGACACACAATATCAGGTTAATCCGCGCATCAGGTGGGCATGTGACCGACTTTGGTCATAGGGCGACGGTTTGCTTACCTTTGGGTGGCGGTTTGGCTCACTTTTGGTGGAGGTTTGCTTATTTTTCACATTAACAAACCTCATTACGATGAACTTTAAACGACAAAGCTAAACCTAAACAAACCATTAACCTAAACCATCACAAGGACTTATATAAAACACACTAATCCACAAATAACAAAACACCACGATCAAGAATCGAGACTTACAAGACATATATCAACCATAACAACACACCACACAAACAACCACATTTAAGTTCCAAAAACGATCCAAAAGATTTCACTAAACGCTAACGGCTAGAGATTCGGATTACGATGACATGTGATCACGAAGTTGATTTGGTATCCTTTATTTCGATTGAAGTAAGATTTCATAAAGGCGTCTACTTATTTCATCATCGAGGCACCTTCTCCTATATTTCCTATCGTATTGATGACTTGCTTGAACATATACAAATTAATGATTAAGACCTTATGGATTATCTAGTTTTCTAGAAGACAAGGGGTGTTGGATTAATACCTGATAACTAATCACTTAAATAAGATACGTTGTAGTACTCCATGTTCACACGTTAATGTTCTGATGTGATAATTTCAAGATGGGGGGGGGGGGTGTGTACTTCTTATACTTTTGATGTTGGGTATAAGGTACTTAGAGATTTTCTTCTGCACCGTTCTTCAATCAACAATAGTGCAAGATTAAGTAACAAATTTGGAGTGGATTTTACTTCAGTTTCAAGTTTGGAATATCGGGTTTACTTCACCAAGTGATCACTACAATTTCTGACAAATACGTGTTGCAAGTTAGCCAGAGAGTATAAAGGTTGAGATGTAATCAGCACTTCTCACGGGTATTTTTGTGCTATTCCAAGACAAAGATACTTCACAGTCTAAGCAAGAATCAAAATCTCAAAAGTTATTCAATATGACATTTATTCACGAAAGACCTTGATTATACCAAGTGTTCTTGATCTTTTTTTTTTTTTTTTTTTTTTTTTGCTTTTTTTTTTTTGCCTTCAACTTCTTTAACGGTTTGTGAAGTCAAGAGGGAAATGATTCTACTGTATAAACCTCAAGATTTTGTGCATATGACAAGAACTTCTCGCGATATAAGACGTAACACGACCAATGATGCTTCTAAGAGTTCGCAACCATCATGGGGAAAATGTGTACATTCGGGACTTAATTGACTTGCTTTACATGTCAACTTCCAGTGGGGAATAGTGTATACTACTTCACTTAGAATGGTTTGTGAAGTATTCTGCAAACATGAGAAGAACAGTTGTTGATTTCTCGCATGCACCCCCGAACAAATATTCACCAAGCCCTAATGACAAGAAGCAGTGGTCGTTAGTGTGGTTTGACTTCTATAAAATTCTGCTGTGCACTTTGATGACAAGTAGAATATTGTTTAAGCTACATTAATGTTTTAGAATCTGCTCAAGATAGGGATGTTGGTTTGGGGGGAAGCTGATTCAGAAACTTTGCCAAAAAGGAGTCTATTGAGAAAAGCTTTTCACAAATACATGCTGTATGAGTTGGGGGGAAGTTAATCCAACTCATGCATACTATAATGGTTCTTGTACAAGTAAAGACACAGAAAATCCAAGCTGGAGTATAAGTTTCAAGACAAGGAGTACTCAGAAGACATCTTCAGCTTTGGAAGCGCTTTGGAAGACTTTATTTGTGTTGTATTTGTACCTGATAGGAACATTGTAAGTAATTCCGTATGTCCACATATTAGGGGAAGATTGTTAGCCCTAAAATATGGTGACTAATCCGGAATTACATTTATCATTTATAGTCGTGTCGGGTTAGTTTAGCTAGTCAAGCCCGGGACTATAAATACCCCCTCTATACTTCCATGGAGGGGTAGAAGTTCACATTTATAAAAGTGTAAGTGTGTGTCTTTTTCTCTTTTCTCTCTAGCACACATATAACTTTCCATTTATTATCCTTTCTCTCTAATAATATGGCTCAATTTCTCTTTCACTTTACCATACCTCTGGATCCGTTGTTCTAAGGGTGAATCTTATGTTAACAATATATGTAGCACCACTTTAACTGAACTCTGGGACTGGCCTCATCAAGTCCTTGTGGTGGAGCACTGGATTGCTTTGCAACCATTTCACTGTCCTCTTATCAACGCTTATCAGAACCATGGTTGCCCCAAACCAAAAGTGGCGCCTTCTGACACGCAATCTGTCATTATGCTGGTCGGCCATATATGTAAGTTACAGTCTTCCTTTGCTACTGGATTGCGCATTTGTTGTTGCATGTTGGTTGATGAATTCGATGAACCCTTATTTTAAATCATTCGTTCAGTCCCAACTCCAAGATTGAGTTGTTTCTGTTTAAATCGAATCACTGCATCAGCAGTGTGAAGAAAGGGTCGTCCCAAGATGAGAGGAACTTTGCTATCTTCTTCCATTTCGAGAATAACGAAATCAGCAGGGAAGATGAATTTAACTTCAACGAGCATATTTTTAGCTATTCTAATATGTAATTCTGGAATGATCGGTCGGATTAATCATTTTTTTTTTTTTTTTTTTTTATTTACACACTCATGTTGGTAGGTTTGAGAGTTTCGAGAGATAGTTTTGCATATAAGGAATACGGCATAAGGTTAATGCTAGCACCAAGGTCAGCTAAAGAATTACAAGAGAAAGTGTTATTGAAGTTGCACGGAATAAGGTAACTTCCAGGGTCTCCAAGTTTAGGTGGAACTTTGTTTTAAAGAATGGCGAAACTTTCATCGCTCTATAAAGCGACAGAAATTTGTTTGATTTTGTGTTTGTTGCTTATGAGTTCTTTGAGAAATTTGCCATAGTTAGGCATTCCGGCTAAGATGTCGACAAGAGATAGCGTTTGATTACGGACGCTCGATTATGTCGAGGAATTTTCCGTATTGGGCTTCTATTTTTTCTTTCCTTAGGCTTTGAGGATATAGGATTTTTAGTTTGTATGGTTTCGGTAACGGTGTTTCTTTGACTAGTTTTGGATCTTTAAGTTTAGGCTGAGGTGTAGGTTCATCGTCTTCCTCATCGCTATCAAAGTATGAATATGGGGTTTTAAAAATTGTTTTGTTGATCATTTGTCTAACTGCGTGATCATAGGAGATTTACCACTTCTCTGAATACAAATTTACATGCTCAATACGAGATAGAGCGGTGGGTTGGTAGGCTTTGGAGTCGTTTCCTCGTGGGTTTGGTTGAGTGTTGCTCGCAAGAGATCTAGAAGGTCGACCAGATTGCTAGTCAGCGAGTCTGTTGAACTTAGTTTCAAGGTTTTGGATTAAAGCTTGATGATTTTTGGCTACTGTTTTGAGTTGAGTTTTGAGGTCCATGAATGTATCTATGACAAAAGCGTTGGTTGATTATTGAGATTTCATGAAATCGTTGAATTGTCTTTGAAGATTATAGGATTTATCATCGGTGTTAGATCGGTAGTTATCTCGGTTGTAATTATTTGGTTCGCTTAAACGCCAATTATCGCGATTCGAGTATCGATCGCGGTAATCATTGTAAAAACGAGTCATACGGAAAGTTTGCATGAATTTAGCCTCTTCTTCACGAGACATAGGCATGTCATCTTCGTCAAGATCGGGTGTTGGTTGTTTTGCACGAGATTGGAGTTCTTTGTACTAAGCACCCATTTTTATGGTCATGGCATCCATTCGAGACATAATTTTGTCAGTGTCGGAATTACTGCTACCTTTAGCGATGAAAGCAATGGTTTTCTTAAGAGATGATTTGGTTTTTTGATTTTTAGCCAGTCGAGCTTGAGTAGGATTTTATCTTCGAGAAGCTGATAAGCTTGATTTGGTGTTTTATAGAGGAAATAATACAAACCAGCTGCGCATTTTAGAAAAACCTTTTCTTGGGTTATTTCGTTGAGACCATGATAAAAGATTTTGATAATATTGCCTTTGGACAGATTATGACCATGGCAGTTTCAGAGCATTTTCTTCATACGAAGCCAAGCATCGGTTAAAGATTCGTTTTCATGTTGAGCAAAAGCTCGGATTTCTCTAAGAAGTCGGTCAAAAAGAGCTGGGGGAAAGAATCGGCTAATGAAAGCGGTTCAAAGTTCATCCCACGTTTCGATAGTTCCTTCATTGAGTTCGTCCAGCCATGTTTTTGCTTCTCCAGTGAGTGATAGGGGAAACATCATCAGGCGGACAGCTTCATTTTTGGTATCTCTGTATTTAAACATATCGCAGATTCCGAGGAATTCATGAATGTGTTTATGAGGATCGGTTTTGGTTCTACCATCAAATTGGTTTCCTTTGACGAGAGTCAAGTGGTTACCTTTAATGGCAAATTCATTTGCGGTTTTAGGAATAGTGATTGCGGAACCGAGAGTCAGAGCGACAACACGGTCGGCAGCCCACATGGGTTCATCATCCATTGGATCGTAATTTCAAAGAATATCAAGAAAGTGATGAAAGTAATTGATGTTGAGAATTGGCGGATAGACAATTCTCGGGTGTTGAGGTGGATTATTTCTTTGATCGTATGGAACTCTTCTTTTTTGTCGACGAAGTCTTCGATTCAGAGTACGTTCAGGTTCGGGTAATGGTTCAACAAGTTCAGAATTGGAAGCACGTGTATGCATCCAAAGGAGAAATTGTTTGGGTCAGCTTGCCAGAAAACTGTACGACGATTTTTTAAAAAGAGGGGGAGTTAAAGTAATTTTCCAAAGTTGACTATAGAACAGCTTAAAAATCCCCGGCAGCGGCGCTAAAAAATTTGATGTGTTTCAAAAGCTTTAAATTTATAATGACTGAAAATAAAAAAAATATTATAGGGAAACACACGGGTAAAAGTATAACCCACGTATGTAGTATAATCTTTTTAGATCAGACTAGGTCGTCCACTGAGATTTGAGTAGTATTCAAATAATCAGAAGAAAATTAGACTTTAATAATTTTGAAAATAACTTTTTACCAGTGATAATTAAAGGATGTATATCTGGATAGTTGAAAATAACTCATAAGTGATGGAAATGATTAAGACCTTGAAAATGGAACCTTAGTTTATAAAAAAGGATTTCTGGTTAAGAAAACGTTTTCACCAATTAACTTGATTAAAGAAGACTTTTATTTAGTTGACTAACCATATGTGTCATAAAGAGACAGATGTAACTTATTATTATCAAGCTTTATTTTGTTTATTAGTTTACGAAAGTGGATTTCTCGACACAAACGATAAAGATCATAGACAAATCTTTAAAACCACATAGATCATAACGGGTCTTTCGACCTATACCGATATGATTATATAATCTAAGATTGATAAGCAAAACCGACAAGATAAGACATAATAGGATTGCAACTTAAGCTTGAGATTAAAGAGATCACGATCATACCAAACACTTATTCATTATCATAACATCACCGAGTAGTCATGAGAGATTTAGCCTCTCATGGCTAAGAAGTTCATAACCTATTTTGGTTCGATAACAAACTTCATTTTTTCACTAAACTAGTATGGTGTTCTTCGTCGTTCTTGGTGGTTTGATCTTGATTCTTCAAAGGATATGGTGTTTATGCTTGGAGAATGATTGAGTGATGATTTTGTGCATGTGGGGGTGAGGGGATTGATACTTAACTGTTTATAAGTATGAGATGGATGATTTGAGAATGAAAATTGGTCCTCTATTTATAGGCTGGTTTTGGGTGAAAGTGCGGCACACAAGGTAATGTTTATTGGAGAAGTGCGGCGCACAAAAGAATTTGTGCGGCGTACTTAGGGTATTAATGCAGTAGTATTTATGTCTTCATTTATTCT
>BQNB010009207.1:3309-15494 GCA_026074375.1 Tanacetum coccineum
TGACTCTATTGTACTTTAAGTTTCTAGCGTCTTGCTAGACTTTTTTTTATATATATTCCATCTTTGCCGTTAAAAAAAAGATGTTATGCATAACATAGCTACGATATCAAATAACAAAATAAATAACCATACAAACATATACATTAAAATGAAAACATCATTGCAAAATGTGATATAGTATAACATACACACAAATTGTCAAAAATTAGTATGGTAAAATATAATTCCCACTTCTATTAGTTATATAAAGTAAAACTGAGATTTTGTAATTCTAAAAGTTTTGTGCTAGTTGTTATTTTGTTGCTCTAATATTTGATTATGTAACGGTGGAAACCATACCAAAACATTAAATAAATTTGTTGTATAATTTCAAAGATATTCAAGGGGTAGTTTAGTAATTTTAATGTGTTTAATTTTTAACAATCCAACATGAGGTTTTTGCTTTATATGTAGTATAAATATAGATTTGTTGCTCTAATATTGATTCCGTAATTATGAAAGTCATATAAAAAATAAAGAAATTTTTTGTTGTATAATTTCAAAAATTCAATTGGTAAGTTAGTTATTTTAATATGTTAAATTTTCAATAATCAAACATCGGGTTCATGCTTTATATGGATAGTCACTTTTTTACTAAAATTTAACTCTAGTTATTAACCAAACAAGTTAATACACTTGAGTAAAGATAAAGATGCAAACAAAAGACATGCGAGTCTTTTAAATGATGAGAATATAGTCCCACACGCTTTGAGAAGTGATTGTGCAGTGACTTCCAGGGCATGTTTGGTACGAAGAATTCAAAGTAAAGAAATGGAAATAATTTGAATTCTTATGTTTGGTACATCCAAGAAAGAAAAAAAGCGAAGAGTTTAACTCCTGTGAATTACTCCCTTTGTATTTTTATTTCCATCACATTTGTTTAAGAAACAAGTTGGAAAATGACCCGCGCGTTGCGGCGGGAGCTAATTTGTTTTCGGAAATTGTTGGAGGCCGGTAATATGTTTTCTAAAATGAATCGCTTGCAAACAAAATATAATCGAACTAAAAAAACTGGTAACAGACTTGACGGTAGTGCATCTTCATGGAATTCGATTGGCCAAATAATATATCAATGGTATACACTATACAGATATTTCTTGCTACCTACTGCACATTAGCTTGCAGCGAGCTTGCATGCTTAATTCAGGGTTTGGGAAAACATCTAACATACGGGCCAATATATGTTGAACACAATCGAAACAAAAGAGACAGAAGGATATAGGAAAATAACAGCTCTTCACATCAAACGATCGAAGAAGTATTATTGCTCGTTCTCTTGCTACTCCACCAAAATAGCTCTTGCAAAAAAGTTATAGAGAGTCATGTCAGGAGCTGACCTTAAGCTCCGCACCGGAAGCGCCGTTCATCTTGTCAGCAATTTTTTTCAGATCAATGCCACGCATTAAGTTCATTTTTCGTGAATGGATTCCCAAGATATCAGCCCTCGACTGTCAAATAGATTACAATAATTAGAACACGCAGATTATTATTGCACACCTCAAAAGTTACAGTTCCTTCATGTGACAACCGACAATTTTCAGAACTTTAAATAACTATTTTACCTTTTGACTTTTCGGGTCTGACTTGACTTTTGACCGTTTAACCTTTTAGTGTCATATAAAAAAAATTATCGCATAATCGGTAATTTTTCGGAACTTATTTTAATAATGAATCATCATTATTATTACATAATTCTTATTTATAAATTTATTTTTCAAACCTATTTGGCTTGAAAACGAGAATAACGCGTACCGACAAGAAGATAATTAAATTTTATTTAATAAAAATATTTCATAAATTATCTAACATTTTATTTCAAAAATGTTTATTATTAACGTGAATATTCGAGTTAACGTTTTAATTTATTGATAGAGTTTAACAGTGATACCAGTGTCTAGTAATGAACAAAATGAGCATTTTAAATGAACGTTACCAAATATTTATGAAATATTACCAAGTAAATACTTATTTTCGATGGAAAAATTATTTGGAAAACAATGGCGCAAGTTTCGTCTTTTGAATCATCCGTTAACTCGCCCAAACGAGTCCCGAACCATTATTTTACAAAACTATACTAAATAATTACACATTTAGCCCCTCTAGTTATATTTTCAGCTTCACCCTTGAACTTTATTATACTTGTCACTATTATTTTAAACTTTCTACTATATATACAAAATATATTAGGGTTTCATTCATTTATTAACCCTACCACACACACTCCTCCTTCCTTAAGGATTTCGGAGCCGTCACCCCTTTTTCCGGCCCACTTTCGGCCACAGCCGCTGCACCTCCATCATCTCCATCCGACACACACCACTACAACCATTTCTACCATCACCATCTACACCACCGCTACACATCGTCACCACCATCTTCGAACCATCCACACCTCCACGACCATCTCCACCATTCGACGACGCCCCTCACCACCACGACTGGGATAGCCGAGACCACCCTCATCACCACGTCGCCGCCTCCACAGCCGCGTAAACCACCATCACCTTCACCCTCTTTTCCGAAATAGGATGATTACATGTTTTCTTGAAAGCTATTAACAAATTTAAAATGGATTTGTTTGTTAAAGTTCATTTTATTTGATTTGGTTAGATTACACACCTAAATAAAGGGGTGTTTGTTTCGCCACCGAAAATACCACCTATGGTGGTGTTCGGTTTGGTTAGCCACCACCACAGCCGCACCTCACGGTGTCTGGGTTACCTTGTTTTTCTATTCGTATGATCCCGTCTTATTTTTCTCCTTTGTTACCCGATCGAGAAACACACCATAAAGGGTGTTTGTTTCTGCGTTTTATGGCCTAAGGGTGCGTTTGGTTTAGTAGCAGCCCTCTAAGGGTGCGTTTGGTTTATCAGCTGCACCATAATGGTGCGTTTGGGTTAATAAAAACCCCAAACAGGGGTGTTTGGTTTTGGGCAGTCCATAAGGGGCGTTTGTTTTGCTGTTCAGCAACCCATAAGGGTGCGTTTGGGACAACAGCCCAATAAGGGGTGCATTTGGTTTACTTATTTTGTTATTCATCCGTTTCGTCTAAGGTATATATATTAAAAAATAAGGATATTTTGCAACATGGATTGACTAAAAAGAGGGAAAATATTGAAATTTATAAATATGGGAATCGTCGTATAAACGAAAAGGTCATACCGAAATTTATAAAAATTTCTATACTTGGTAACTTTTCACTAAAATTTCTATTTATCGAGGATATAAAGGCTTAAGATTTATCAAAATAGTAATTAAACAATAACCCGGTAAATAAACGGAAACTATACTTTTACAAATAAAACGAAATACTAAATTATAAAGTATTATTTTATAAGTTTCGACTAAAAGACAATAATAACTTTTGTAAAAACTTTTAAAATGTCGTTTATCTAATTCGTAACTTTAAAACGTACATTTACTTTTGTACAACAACTCGTTATTAATTTAATTGGTAATTTCCGAAAACGTGTCGAATTATCTTGTTTTAATTGTTATTTTTCTCATATCACTTATATAATACTTTTCTTAAATACAAATACACACCGCACATTATATACGCTTCGGATTATTCTTTTGGTTGTTTAACTTTGTTATATGGTTCATACTATGAATTATATACTTGTTTCATTTTCATATGTGATATATATTAGGTATATATATATTACATGCTTTAACGGGTTCTTCGACTACTTTTATTTACATATTCATGTATAATACCCGTCATGTATTATATATTTTCTTGTCCTTCATATGTAATATATACTGAATATATTACATACTTTGCTTTTACTTTTTGATTTATTTTATTTAATCAACCACCAAACTATTACAACTTGAAATCTAAATCTTTTATCAAATTGTCGCTTTGATGTAATCATCCATCGAAAAACCCAAATACATCATCCTAAACTAGTGGGACATAACCGTTAAGATAAACTGCAATTTCTTGGTCGTGCCGTTTCGGTTTCTGTTATGTTTGCCTAACACTTGCATTCTGCCAATTGTTCTGCAACATCAAGGTGAGTTCATAGCCCCACCTTTTCTCTTTTAATGGTTTTCATAAAATGTTTCCGGGTTAGAATACATGCTCGTTTTACTAAATGAACTTATTGATTCCTATACGTAAGCGTTACATGACTATTTTTACTAAAGCCTGATTTGTTTACCACATGATTTGAGATCATTGAATACCTATATTTAAAACCGTGAATTTTGGACATGATTGTTTTACTTTGGACACAAGTGTTTTAAATTGTATGCTATCCAGATTATTGCCTGAATATTATTGCCTAAGTTACCGTTTTGCCACTCTTTAAGTCCTTACCATCATGAAACGTTAAATTACCTCGTAGGGGTAAGCGCTAGTGTTGTGGATAGATCTATCGGGACTGACAATCCCCACCTGGAATTTCTGGTCACAAGTTGGCCATGGTGTATTTAAAATTTAGAAAGAACTTGTAGGCTGTTTTGGCAGACACTCTATATTTGTTTTGGGGCACTGACAGTTAAGGTTTTTGGGGTCATGAGCTTAGTGCAATAATACTTGTTTTATATTTAGACTTGGTGAATCTGATTCCCTTGTCTATAATACCTACTTTGAACTACGAAATACGTACTTAGTCTGTTGTTACTTAAATCTTGTGGTCCACTACAAAACTGTTTGATTACATTAACATTTCTTGACTTATCGAATCACTACTTGGATTTCGGAACTGATACTTTTAAATGTTGTAACGCTACTCTTTCTACTGAAATATTACTTAAATTATTTCAACATTGCTTTTACTTAAACCTATGAATTCACCAACATTATTGTTGACGTTTTTTTGCGTGTATTTTCTCAGGTCAGTATTTTTGCTAGTTGTCAGCATTGGAGCATTATAGTCGTCCAAGAGTCGCAGCGAATATATATATATAATATATATATATATATATATTATATATAAATATATATAAATACTTATATTAATTGAAGGCTTAATAACTTGAGTACCAATAGAAATAAACGTTTTAAAAATTTTATGTTGCATTATAATGGGATCCTTTGTAAACTCTGATTTTAATATACTCAAATGTGAAAATTTATTTTTAAACGTCATCTTTTATAAGAAAAAAAAGTCGTTTTCAGTGACTTTTGCAAATGGACTATGAAGTAGCACCCCAGTGTATTACCCGCTGCGTTGTTGAAAGATTAGAGGGTGTTACACTTCAGCGTCCATTACCATCCTTAGGACCACGCTGAACCAATCAACTTAGCAATATTCTATGCTAGAAAGCAATCACAAAAACAGAAACAAAAATGAAATACGCCAAATTTGGCCAATTTATCGTAATGTGCTTATGCATTAATCTTTAAAGAGGTTCAAATGGTTTCAGGAGTCGCCGAAATAGTCTTTATGACATGCCTTCCTAGCACTATTCGAAAAACATTATATTAAAAATTTTATTATAATAAATTTAATAATATTACTGTAATACTTTAGTTTTTGTAATTATATCTAACGCACTCATACTAACTTCTTAAAATAATCTGAAAACGACCCGCAAAAAGTTGTATCAGGTAAAAATCCCAATTCGTATTTTTTCACCCATTCTAAAGTATAACCTGTTTTGACCCAATATGGGTTAAGGCGACCTAACCCAACCTCTTTTTTTTCCACAGAAAGAAATAACAAAGTTGTAACTACTACTTAACGTGCAATTTTCACTAAAGGATAGGAAGGCAAAAGTGCAATAGGATTACAACTCACAGAACATTTTCAATGAAGGATTGGTGGATTCAATCTTCCAGTCAATTATTCCTGGTCGGAGAAAGAATTTTGATCCAGAATACCAATACAATTTTTAGCCATCAAAACCCTGTAATTACAAAAAGTCATGAGAGAAGATAATTCCAGTAATAATATTACATGTTGAGATTGAGCTGACATTTGACTATAACCCGATACACAAATTACATTCCAACATGAATTTCAGAAAACGTACTTGTGATCCTTATTATGAAGCTTCAAATCCATCTAGTTGTTTCAGAAGCTCCAGCATGGTTCGTTGGTCGCCCGCTTTTCTTGGTCCAAACCAACATCCGTGAAAATTAAAACCATGTCGTGGTAGCAGGATTTTGTATACTCACATGTGGCCTGCACGAGTGTTGACAATCTTTTCAATTTCCCAAAATGGTGCACCACAATGCCGACAGATGCATGTACGTTTTCCCAAGTCAGCATTTTATCGCTATTTGATGTACTCATAGTATGTCAACCTGATTGGCATTGGCGTCTGGGCTGCGGGCACGACACCTAGTGTTGACTTGTGGTTTCTATAAAAACAGATAGAAAAATAGTAGATGTTTACAAATGCCGCCTGCATTAATATACACAATCCGCCAAATGAATAGTGTTTCATATATATAAAAATATACAGTAATGTATAAATAAAGCTAATTTTCTTACCATAGGATGCTATTGCGGCCTGTCCATCTGAATGAAGCTGGCAATTAGGGAGAGCGCGATGCCTGGCATGTATTTTTGGTTCCTAAAAAAACAACTTTGTAACATTAGATATTGTTAAATAACCAACAAACGTGCTATGTCGCTATGGCAGCGTTTTACTAACAAACAAAGAAAAAAGAACATAGCAAGCTTGCGATCAAAACATACTATAATCAAAATAAATTCATTCTCATATTAGTAGCAGAAGATGCGAATAAGATGTACATAAAAACAAAACAATACTAACCTAAGTCAAAAAGCGATCGAAATCGCCATAGTGCAACTGAACAACCACAAATAATGCAAACACGTGTGCCAGTTGCCTCCCTGAAAAAGAAAACCAACTTGTTAGGCCAGTTTTATTTATCACCAAAAGCTAAAGCATGGTATGCCTTAGAAAACAAAAATTTTAAAAATGATTCACCTAAGTCCATAAGGAACTCCTTATCCTGCGTGAAATTCCGCATATCCTGTAACCATAAAAAACAAACATCTTAATTAAAATCTGGGAAAAAAATGACATTGCATATATTGATAGAAAAAAATTATATTCGGATACGGACATATAAAAGATGTAACTATTAATCAAAAATCCACCACGACTAATAACACATAAAAACACACCATTTAAATTCACTCCAAACACTCATGAATGTCATATAAAGTTCCAAACAGCCCTACATCACATAAACACTAACTCATATGCTCATGGGTCTGATTATTTAACATCAGAAGATTTAAGAAACAATTCAACATATTAATACAACTTAAGGCTTACCAATTAACTCACAGAGAGGAGAAGAAACTGGTTTTAATGAATGCCAAACAAAAATCAAACAACAAAATATTAATCAATAATTTGGGTAAAGAACTTACACGAAAAAAAGAGAGGATGAAACAATATCAGATTGAAATTCTCTTTGGTAATCAAAGATTCTAACGGATCACGCAAAAACCCATATGAAATCAGCCTGAAGTAGGTAAAGAATAAATGAATGAAGACAGTTGGACGGTTGGTGCAGGTGGTTTAGATATATCTGGAAAATAATATAAACGAGGGTATAAACCCGCGCTTCCCTGCGGGGTATTTGAAATCGACGAACTCAGATTTAAGCAAATCTGAACACTATTGTACTAACCGGAAGACTTTAAGGTGACTTTTCCAAGTGAAATCAAATAGAATTAGGAGCTGCTAATAAATTGACTTTTTAAGACAGAATTGTCATTTACACAAATCTGTTTTACATTCGTGCTTCCAGGCACCCATCACACCAACTCACGCAATAGGAATTTGGAGAAATGGGGCTAAATAAAAGACAATCCAAACACCCCCTCACCATCAGTTCCAGCAGCAGTCAGACATATTCTTTCTCATTTCTTGAGCTTTCATGTGTGCAACTCTTCATCTCAGTATGCTAAGAACCTGCACGTTCCGAATATTCGTCGTTATTGATAGACCTTTCAAGAATGTCTGCACATTAAAAAAATTGTTCAAAACTGCAATATATGTAAAGACCTCAATCAAATGTTTCTACGCCATCAACTTTCAAATTACCACAAAAAACCAAATACAAATTCCTATATATCTTCTCACTTTTAATGGCGTAGCTTTCATAATAAGGGGAAACACGTCCTACTTTATTGAATAGTTTAATGTTAACAGATCATAAATTTGAATCCAATATGCATTGGTTACTCTAATAATTTAGGAGCGGCAGTTTGACACTTCAGTATACTTTAATGTATAAAAATAACATATTGTTTGTATTCAATCAATGAACATATATATCGCTCCTAATACCTATATTTCTCCTAACAATGGAATTTGTCCTAATAACGAATGCATATTTTCAACTTATAAAATCTGTAAGTACCCTGGTTAGAAGTGCATTAATACTCGTTCCCTTGTAAAATTACCAACACGTCTCCCCTAGTTCGAACACCCAAAACAACAGGTCCCTTTGTTTCTGGTACCTTATAGTTTGTAGTAATCCTATTTAAGAAACGACACTAAGCGATTCCCGTTTCATTGCTCTAGTGGTTCCACACATGCATCGGTCGCTGCTCTAATAATTGCTGCCACTATAACATCAAAGAATGAAGTATCTCGTAAGCAATATCAAAACATCACTATATCTTTATAATAACGGAATAAATGTTTATAATGTTAATATCTCTAGTATGGCACATATAGTTCTTAACTAACTTATGATAGTCTAAATATATTATAAGTGTTGATGGGATTACATTTCTATTGAGATATACAATCAACCATTCGAACAGAGTAACAAGTTTAGCTAGCCATTGCACAAAAGACACTCATACATATAAGTAACTTACGCCATTAAGTTAACTCAGTTGACTCTTGTAGAGTGGGTTTACAGAAAGTAACAATATGTTCTTTAACAATTTATGTGACACAATTCATCTTTAGTCCGCTTCATCCTAAAAGGCCTTGCTCAAAAAGTCTTTAATTGAAGTTACAAATTTTTAAATTTTATGCCACACGTAAGTTTAAGAATAAGAATATGTTGGCAAGTCCATCACAGTAGATAACATAAATACACACATGTTACATAGCCTAGTGAATTGATAGGTTATAATTGTTATTTAAGTCAATCTTAGTTATACAAAAGATAATAGTAATTTGCTTTACTTAGTATGCCAGTATTGAGGGGAAAAAATGCTACATTACCAAAACAAAAGAGAAATAAATGCAGAACAATTTTTTCATATGCTTACCCGAATTCGAACACATCGGCTTTTCATAAACGACGCCTTTCTCCATGTTTTTCACAATCCTCCAACCGGGTCAGACTTCATGAATTTCTAATCACAGTGCATGAAAACACATCATCATAAATAAGGTTAACATGCCACTCTTAAAAGTGATGAGTCAACATGTGCCTGAAATCATTAATACTTTAATACCACACGTTAATCAAGCGAAGCGGTCTAAGAGGGTGTTTGGGATTACTTATTGTTTCTGCTTAAAACTACTTATAAGTTGCTAAAAAAAGTACTTTTAGAAATGGTGTTTGGACTTTGGATTTGCTTGTTTTGTATTAGATTCATCTACAAAGGGTTTTATATCAAATAAGGTAGTAAGAATATAATTTTAACGTCAATAAAAATAAACACTTCACATGTACCAACTCCCAACGTGCTTACTAAAATCAGCTCATTTTACTTGAAACAACAATACACTATATCACTGCCATATAAGTTATACAAAACCTACTGCACATCAAGTTCTTTTAAATTTTAGGTTTCGCAATCTAGCTATAAGTGATAGCTAGAAAACGAATAGATCCTTACCCGCAAAAATGCTTAGATCCTGGTTCCTGAGTCTAGGAGGTATAGGACCTGAAAGTGTATTGTTTGCAAAATTCACTCTCAAGCCTTTCTGCTCGAAATCTGGTATCACTCCTTCAAACTCGTTATTTTGCATCTCTAAATAACGAAGTTCGCTCAAGCCAGGTAGGGAACCTAGAATTCCACCGGTAAATTTGTTGTTCTTGAGATCAACTCTTCTCAACAAACTCATTCCTTCAAATGCATCGTCCCTAATCACCCCTGAAAAATTATTATTTGATTAGAAAATACCGCTCAATGTGCCAAGTTTTTGTACATCTGGCATTGGGCCTCCAAAGTAGTTTTTCATAAGACTTAGAGATCTAATAGATAGTCATAATCAGCAAGTGTGTCCATCTATATGGTCCCTCTTAAACCCATGTTCTCAAGTATTAAACCGACCACATATTTCTTGTCTTGTCTGATATACATAAAACTCCTATCCATGAACATACTGAAAAATTAGGGTTCCAGTTGCTTAGAGCTTCGGTATTTTGTAGGCTTGTGGGCTTATTTGAATTTGAAAAAGCTCGTAAGCCCTTTTTTGGCTTATGAATTTATTAGGCCGTCGCGCTGAGCGTATGGACTTAAATAAGCCATAAGCTCATAAGCAGGAAAAAATGAGCCTATGAGCTTTTTTACATAAAAATAAGTCCATAATGCCTAAAAATAAGTTGTTCCAAAAACCAGAAAAAAAAGAATCTGATAATATGTATGTTCTATAAATTCTTTTACTGGTATGGCAAACAAAAACATGTGTTATTACATTGTTGATGGTAAGTATTAAACGTAAATGTTGTACCGACTTTGCGATTGTAGAAACTTATGACTTCTAAAAAGGCCATTAGGATAAGTTGAATGGCTAAAAAACATTGAAATACAATACAAATATTGGGTGCCAAAACGTGGGAGCTTCAGTTACATACCTGCTCTCATTTGACAACAAGCATATCTAATGCATTGATATGTTCTTGATTTGTGACAACAAAAATTAAAGGTTCTTTGAATTAACTTACTTTTTGGGCTTATGCTCTACGTGTCAACATCCTCTAATTGCATACTCCCACAAAACTACCTCCTTACTCAGTGCACAGCTGCAACCGCACCCTGTCAGCCTTTAGTTTCAAAAACCCAAGAATGTAACGTAGCATCAAACATTAACACCAGCAGCAAGTTGACTGTTGCAGCAGTAAGCTGCAACGGCAGCAGCATCATATCCTTACCACTCTTCCTTATCTTCTCAGCCTCCTTGTCCGTAACATAAATGACCATTCAGTGACTTCCAATTTCAATGCAACAAATTAATATATGATAAAAGTGTTTAAAAGTATACAGTACCTTATAAAGCCTGGTCCAATAAGCTCGATTGGAGCATTCTTCCTTTTTTATCTAAAAAAGTGTAACCGCATTTTCCACACGCATGTTCAATTTTGCAATAACAGTCCACGCCACACCAAGTTGAGGTACAATAAATGATTAGGCTCAGATCTGCATATGGTGGTCAGGTCATAGAAGTATCTGAGTTTCGCTAAGGATGCAAAGAAATCCAGTTGCATAGCAGCCGCGTATGCTATGCCATCCGGTCATTGCCCCACCAACTTAGCGTCAGAATTTCTCGCCGAGATTACAACAATCATCATAGCCGTAGAAGCTTTCATCACGTACCCCTCACGAGATGAATATTTTTATTTTTTATATTAAACAGACTGGATACATATGGGTCTTACCCGTATGAGATACACCTTGTAAAAGGTAGCATGAGATAGCGTTAGTACGAATTGCTAGGGTTTGCAAACCCTAAAACACAATAACAACATACCACGTTTATAAGCAATCCACAACTCTCGTGTAACACCCCCAAATCTGGGTTGCAGCGGAATATTGAATATCCCAAGGCGTTACTTCATAGATCAATAGCACAAGATATGAGAATGACCACTAATCGTGTCATTTTAAAAAGATACATTGGATTAACAAAATACTTGTTCATTACATAAGCTCGTGGCTTCAAATTGTTTGACAATATAAGTAAAGATTTTGGTTTATAACAAATATTCCTAAAATGTAATACTCCCCAAATCTTTAGTACTGACTCTCCAAAGAGTGACCCCCAATGTATCTTGGCACCTCTTGCCTTATTGACCTGAGAAAAACATGCTTAAAACGTCAACATAAAGTTGGTGAATTCATAGGTTTATGTAATTTAAAATATAGGACCACAAGATTTCCAAGTGTATGATTAAGCAACATATGCAAACATCATAAAAAGTAATTACGTTTTCCTAAGCTCATGACACTGAA
>BQNB010009207.1:15898-43398 GCA_026074375.1 Tanacetum coccineum
AAAGCCAAAAAGGAACAAGATGAGGAGAAACAAGATTCAACTTACTCCATCAGGTCAACTGATAAAGTTGATCTTGAAGAATTTAATCTAAAAAGTGCTCTCTTCAGTCACATGAATAAGAAGAAGTCTGCCAACAAAAACACGACCAACTACCGTCTATACCATGCTCTTATGGAAGCTTTGATAGCGGATGAAGACGCCATGGATAAGGGAGTTGCAGACAAGGTGAAAGACCACAAGAGAAAGCATGATAGTGATGATGATGAAGACGATGATGATGAAGACCCTTCAGCTGGATCAAACCAAGGTAGGTCAACAAAGAAAAGAAGATCTGATTATGCCGCTTCTGGGTCAGCTAAACCTCCTCCGAAAGATGATGACCAAAGTTCAAAGAAGCCAAGGGAATCTGATGCATCTGCTTCCAAACAACATCCATCTCTCACCTCAACTGGATGGCAGATCACTAACACAAGAGATGCTGGTGTTGACTCTTCGATGCACAAATCTGATCCCGAATCAGAACATTCTGAACAATCTTAATGACATTTCAATGCATGATTAAGGGGAATGACTCAGATAATAGGGACACTTACAACGTTCACATTCCCAAAGTGGTCGACCTCTACGTGTTTAAGCCGATTCATAAAGCGAGAGACCATGCTATCACCGAACCAGATGACCATTCCCCCAAATGATTTCCCAGAAACAGAACATAACTAGGCAAATGCATACGCCACAACGTATAAAGTTCCTGAAGAAAACAAGCTTCAAAGGAAGACGTATGATATTGGCTCATTCATCAAATGGTTCTGCAGACGAACAGGAAAGAAGAAGCTCTGCAAAGCTGATTTAGAAGGTCCAGCTTTCAACCTTGTTAAAGCCTTTCACAAGAACAGTGTCTTTCTTCAATATGTCACACCCCCAAACTGGGCCTAGACGGAATACGTGTCCGAGGGCGTGACGTCATAACAATCCGATCACAAAGCAATACAGAACGACCACTAATCATGGGCGTTTGAAAAAAAGTTTACTCGTTGCATAAAACAAAATAGATTTAAGTTTTACAGCCCAAAATAAATAAGTTAAAAAGGTAGCGGAAGCATAACAACGTTTTAATAAAGACAACGAGTAAATAATAGATAAGTCTTGAAATGGCGAATCCACATACACATAGACTCCACATACGCATACAAGAATCATTCCAAGCTAAGCACATGAGAAAACATGTTTAAAAACGTCAACAATAATGTTGGTGAGTTCATAGATTAATTTTGTACAAAGTGGAAACCACAAGATTTTCCATAAACGTATGTGACTACTAATAAACGAATGACAGCATCACATAAAAAGTATTTATTTTGCACTAAAGCTCATGACACCGAACTTATTAAGTCAACAGTGCATGTACATCCTGTTGCAAATATTACCTGCCCTAGCAGCTGGTGTCCTCAAACCAAAGGACCACCAAAGTATATATCGACATAACATATATCCGTTTGTTCATCGACGACAGAAACAAGTAAGTGCATGCTACCCGATAGGATAATTAGTCCCATTAGAGCTATCCTATTCACTCGCCTCCCTCACCGGAAAATACTCCGGTCGAGAAACTAACAGTTCATGATAAGTGGCCAATATTATTTAATTAGTATAGGTTTGTAAGCTACTTTAGGCCACCGCATAAACAAGTCAGACTCACGTAATGGCACTATGTGTCCTAATATTAAAAGTAAACAATGTTTCTCACACCCATTAGTAATAAAGCATCTTTGTAAGACTCAGTAAAGTGAGGGCTATGAACTCACCTTAGCAGGGTAAGGCGATAATCACAACAGATGATGAATAAATAAAGTGGTCTAGCTGCGACCTAAGTAAGTAAGTTTGACTTAGCATTTATCAAAGAAACAAGTAAAGCATCCATGTTCATCATTTAAAGCATCCGAATGTGTTTGCGTTTTAGAAATAAAAGACTCTGATACTTTATCACGTTTTAGTTAAATCCCGACACTTGTGAAAAATTTACTATTTTTAGAAACTTTCCTTTTTAGGAAACTTTTTAGTTTCAAAACGTTAATAGCGTCCCCTATTTTCTTAGTTTTCCATATTTTATAAATCGCTTAAATAATTCTAAGCCGCCTATTCCTTATGTCTAAATCGCCTAAATGTCCGTTTCGTACCATTTTTAATAATCTCACCTTTCTTTAAGTTTCCGGCATTTTCAAAGACTTTCATAACATTTCTAGTTGTCACCAAACTAACTACCTACATTTCATAATGTTTCGCTAGCATTTTAAAACGCCCAAAAATAGTCCGAAATGCTCGTATCCCTCTTTTAATTTTCCCAACAGCCCCACTTTATTTAATGTTTCCTCAAAACCCTATTTTGTTATCCGATACATGGTATAAAATGTCTCTCTTTATTACTTTTTAGCTTAGCGATTGCAACGTTATAGTAAAAATCCTACATTTCGGAACAACTGTCGTGTTTTTATACTTGGCCCGATTCGGACCCAAGGGCTCCGAATCGCCCTTTTTAAGCTGCTGATCTGATCGATGCATTTTCCATTCGGGCAGGAAACAAAAAAGTTTCAAGTTTCGTTTGGTCACAACATGCCGATTTTAAGTCCCGATTTTTAAAGTGCATATATGAAAAATTATCTATTTGAAACGAGCTCTTCGAAAACTACTTTTACAACTAATGAAAACATTTTTAAGTCGCTTGAACCCTCAAAACAAAATCGGGACAGCAACTATAGTTTGCCGAAAAGTGACCAAAAATCAACCCAAATCGCATATTAGTGCCTAGTCTAGTTCAACCTTCATTTACCAACAATCCACCACAAACTAACATAAACCCCCTAATCTCTATTGTTGCAACTCTCATCAACTCTCAATCTCACCAAGAACATATACTAAAACATAAACATAAGCTTTTGTCATAAAGTTTCCAACATATTTTAAGATGAACAAAAATATATTGTAGTTTCCTTGTTGTAAAAATATCACAAACACTTGGATCTTTAATAATAACACTATATCTAACACAAGAATCATACACATCATCAAAAATAATACAGAGTGGGTCAAGAAATACTTCACCAAGAAAGCAAGTAAAAGATGAACACCAAGAACTTGCAAACCACCACCTATAAACTTGATAACCCTAGTTTTATGATTCTTGAAAACTCTTGAAAAAACAACCAAAACAACACTTGTCTACCTTAGATATAACTAGGAAATGAGTTTAGAAATACTGGATCTTGCTAGAAATCAAAAGTATTGGGTGGGTTGGAGATGTTAGTTGCCCGTAGCTTTTAGAACACAAGGGGAGGAGAAAGATTTTCTTGTGCTTGCAAATGGAAGTATAACTAGTTGTGTGAAATATGGTGTATATTTATAATAAGAGCTAGGGTTTTTTTGAGTTCCAAGTGTGCAATAAGTTACCTCAACACACACCAGAGTTGTGTGTGTTGGGTGGTTCGGTCCCAAACTAGGCTCACAAGGACCCAAATGTGTTAAGTTCTTAAGTCATGGTTCAAATGGATGTATAACTTTGTTCCTAGTTGGTAAAAATGGAGTCAAAGGTGGTCAAGAGTGTAAGAACTCATGTGCACATGTCTTGGCTAGTTTCTTGTGCATGAGAGTGACTTCCTCATGTGTCATTTTCATGCACATGCATGTAGATTTCAAAAATAAGATGCCTTTTCTTTAATTTAGAGTCCAAGTATCCCTATTGTTGTTGTTTAGGCGCCATATTGGCTAGGGAAAATAGAATTGAACACAATTTCTTATAGCTTAGGGGTAATAAATAATTAACGATAACATTGAGTTTGTAACCCAAAAGATTTCGAGTTTCCGGGGTTCCGTTTGATCATAAACGCGAAAAAACCATTTAAAGAATTAAACTTTAAAATTAATATCGGACTCGTGGAATAAAAATCACGAAACACTCAGAAAGTCTTATAAAACACATATAATGCTTAAAAATATTAATAACCTATGCACGGAACGCGTCCGATGCTTTTCTTCTTTTCTCAAGATTTTTACGCATCAATTACTCGTAAATTGTCAAATTTAAAACGTAACGACTAAAATTTACAGTAATGACCGAGTGATTCGGAATACAACCGGGAATTACAGGTGTGACATCCTTCCCCGTTAGAAAACTTGTCCTCAAGCTTAGGACGTAGCTTGAGATGTGGATTCAGGGTTAGCAAAAAGATGGGGTACTTCTTCTGCATTTGGTCTTCTCGTTCCCAGGTATACTCCGGGACCATCTTTTAGATTCCTAACGGACCTTCACGATTGGAATACGACTTTGCTTCAAACGCTTGACTTCGCGGTCCATAATCTCAACCGGTTCTTCAATGAAATTGAGCTTTTCATCAATGTGGATTTCGTCCAATGGAATCGCAGCGGTTCTTCAGATAGCTACATCTAAGGTTCGAGTACGTGAAGGTACTATTAACACGGCTCATTTCCACCGGTATCTAGCCGTCATGCAACCGTCCTACCTTGGCGAGAATTTTAAAAGTCCCAATATAACGAGGTTTCAGCTTTCCCCGTTTGCCGAAACGTTATTACACCTTCCAGGGCGATACCTTTTCAACATAACTCTATACCCCAATCCTGAAACCTCTAATGGCTTACGTCACTATCAGCATAGACTTTTGTCGATCTTCGTGAAGCTTGCAACGATGCTTAATTTTGTAAAATCGTCTCTTTTGCACACGAACAAATATTCTGGTCCAGTAAGCTGAGCGTCTCCACCTCACCCAACAACAGTGACCGCATTTGCGACCATGAAACAATGCCTCAAAAGGGCTAAGCCTAATACTTGTATGATAGCTGTTGTTGTACTGAAGAATTCAATTAAGGGTACATGTCAGTCCCCATCCCTTCCCGAAGTCCCATCACACACGCTCGAAAGCAGTCTTCCAATGTTTTGGATAGTCCTCTCTCTTTGACCATCACGTTCGGGGTGAATGCTTACTCAATCCTACTTGCGTCCACAAAAGCATCTTGAAGAGAATTGCCAAGATATTGGGACACAGAAACCTTACCAGTCACGAACAGAGATGATCGAAACAAAGCACTCCATGTCACGACACCCAACTTCTTCAAGTATTGCCTGGTTAGTTTCATTCTCCCATTGAGTCATTCTCCTTTGCTGGAAGAAAATGACAGACTTATGTGATCAGATCGACTATAACCCAAATCAATATCTTGCCCACATGCCGTTTTTGTGTAGCTTTGTCACGAATCCATAGTTATGTTTTCCCATTTCCAGTCAGTATTCTTGGGTGTAAACAAATTCCGAAGGTTTTTAGGTATTCTTTCTTTAACCTTTGCGCAAGTCGGCATTTACTTACATATGTGGCAATTTCTGCTTTCATGTTGGGCCACCAGTAAAGCTTTTTCAAATCTTGGTACATCTTGTCCGATCCAGGGTGGATCGAATACTTTGACTTATGCGACTCATGCATAATCAAAGCTCTCAAGTCACCAAAACATGGGATCCAACTTCTATTTACAACACACATTGTTCCATCTGCACTTGGCTTCCCAACTCTTAATCATGCCATCAAATCTTCCTGCTCCATAATTCTCTTCTTTTCCTCGGCCTCAACCTGAGCATTTCAATATCCGCCGTATGGGAGATTTAACCCGACTTGTCATAACCTAATGCTCGAACTCGTAGTGGCTTAGTCTATTCTTTCGACTCAACTCACCAGCCATCCAACATACGCCTTTCCCGGTGGTTAACTAACTCGCATTCGTAGTCACTTAAAACAGTTCTAACCACACCTACGTTGTCTCATGTTCAAACACTTTCTGAATCAAGAATATGTTCAAAACTCTTATTGATCAGTGTACACAACGCACTTTGTGCCGTAAAGGTAATGTCTCCACATCTTGAGAGCGAACACCACAGCTCCCAATTCCAAATCATGTGTCGTGTAATTCTTCTCATGAATTTTTAGCTGGCGGGAAGCATAAGCTATAACTTTCTCTTCTTCATCAATACGCGCCTAATCCCTTATGAGAACATCACAATATACTAGAAGTTTTCACTCCCTTCATGGCATATGCCAAAATCGGTGCACTACACAGAAAAACTTTTTTTTCAATGTTGGAAAGCAGTTCCATCCTTTTCCACCCCTAATTAAACCTTACTCCTTTTCTGAGTCACACCCCCGCCTCCCCGCTTCGTCATAAAGGCTGGAAATCTTGGAGACTCCTTCGTTAAATCCAGACGGTAGTAACCGGGCAAGGCCTAGAAATTGGCGATTCAGTTGGAAGCTTGGTGAATACCAAATCCTTGATTGACTCAATCTTCGCAGGGATCGACGTGAATGCCTTTGCATCAATCACGTGTCCAAGAATTGCACACTTGATAACCAAAAGTCACACTTTAAACTTGCGTACATCCCTTCTGAGCAGCTCCAAAATTAGTCTAAGATGTACATCATGTTCTTCCTTGGTCTTAGAGTAGATCAAGATGTCATCGATGAACACGATCACAAATTTATCTAAGTAGGGTCTACATACCCGGTTCATCAAATCCATGAACACTGCCGGCGCGTTAGTCAAATCCCGAAGGCATCATCTTAGGAACTCGTAATGGCCATAGCAGTTCAAAAACCCGTCTTTGGAATATCCCTCATCACGCACTCTGGAGCTGGTGGTAACCGGCCTCAAGTCGATCTTTGGATTATACCCTTGCTCTTGCAATTGATCAAACAAGTCGTTCGATTCTTGGAAGGTGTAGTCTGATTCTTACACTAAAGTCTTATTAAGTTCACGAATTAATCGATACACAATCGGAAAGAGCCGTCCTCTTTTTGACAAACAAAAACCGGAGCTCCCCATGGTGAGGACTTCCTTATAAATCCCTTGCAAAAGTTCTTGTAGTTGAGTAGACAGTTCTTCATCTCCGACGGGTGCTAACCTATCGGGGCTCGAGCTTACAGTGCAGCTCCTGGACCAATCAATTTGGAATTCGACCTGTCTGTTGGGTGGTAGTCCATGGATAAGTCTTCCGAAAAAACTTCTAGAAAGCTCGTAACAGTCGCACGTCTTCAAGTCGATTCTCCTCCTACTTGTCTTGCTTTTCCTGCACCGTATCTGTGCCAGTAATAGTTGACATAGCCATTCTCTATATACTTCTGGACACTTTCACTTGATATAATCCAACTTTGATTTCTTCTCCTTGTACACCCTTTCTCCAATAGAACGATCAGAAATTTCGTTCCATAAGAAACGCACTATCTTCTCGTTCACAGACAATCATGCATGATCCTTTGCAAACCAATCCAAATCCTTGCCGATGATAAAACGTCGAAACTACCCAATTCTATTGGCATCAGTTCGATATTGAATGGATTCCTAACACCTAACGTAACAGCCCATAAACACTAGTGTTGGTTTCTGAAGTCCTTCCGTCAGCTAGTTCGTACCTGCATAACAACGGCTAAGGCATAGGGTGTTGAAGTCTACAATGCACTAAAAGTAAATTTGATAAACAAACTTCCTATCGCTCCAGAGTCAATAACATATAAGCCATGAGTGTTGAGAAGGAACGTACCCGTGACAGTGTTGGAACCCGGGTTTACGTCACCTCCTCCTAGTGCATATGCTCTGCCACTTGCATCAGGAACTCTTGCTTTGTTTCCACGGTTTTGGTTCTTGATCTTGGGGCAATCATTCCGGTAATGTCCTTGTGCTCCACACTCAAAGCAAGTCACAACTCTCTGATTTCGCATTTGGGGCCTCTTGGGTGGGGGGTTAGTAGGAAGTTGTTACCCTGGCAGTTCTTGGGCAAATGTCCAACCTTGTTGCTAAATCCTCCCACATCTTACAGTGCTCAAAGGGCCTAAATGATGGCGCTTACAATTGTGCAAAGAGTGGAAAAGTACCTTCGTAGTTCTTCTCCCCATTGTTACGCAAAATCCACCTAGGCTCTAGCAACATTCTTTCCCCCATTATTCTAGGTCGTTGTGGGTGGTTGATTGCCCACAGTGTTGTTTCCATAGTTTGCTATCCAACTCCTCTGTTCTCCTCTCGCGCATTTCTGCTCAGCATAACTCTCATCTTTTTATTCCATCAAACTTTGGCAATTCGAACAGCATCTTGTATTCTTGTAGGTTCATGCAGCACTCAACATTTCCTTGGATGTTATCGGAAGACCCTCCAATGAATTCCCGCACCCGATCCTCCTCGGGAACCATTTTGGTGGTGCACATCATAGTGATTTCCTAGGAACCTCTGAGTGAAGCACGATGTCATTGTTTTTCAACCGACAATTCCACAACCGTTTCCATCTTTTGGATTCTCATTTCTCGGGCAATACACTCAGTCATTAGTTTCATAGTTCTCTCCATGTATAAAGCGTATGCAGCATCATTCCGATGGTCCCTCTTGTGATATGTTCCACCACCAGGTAGTGCACTGTCGACAAGGTACAAGTTGCATACTTCAATGATTATTATCCTCCGGACAGTCTGAATGTGAAACACATCTCCACTTCTCCACTCCACCTTATCAGACCAATCCACTTCCATCAGTTCCTTTAAAACGCCGTTGGTAGACACTTATCATGAAATCCAGTATGTACATTCACGAGCAACCGAACCTACCGCCTCCTACCGTTTCACATTGGGGTTCTCATTGCCGTCGCCGTTGTCACCTCCATGGTTTCCATTTCCATCTCCATTTCCATTACCATTTCCATTGTCATCACCATTACCATTTCCATTGTCACCACCATTACCATTCCCATTACCATTTCCATTGTCATCACCATTACCATTTCCATTACCATTCCCATTACCATTTCCATTGTTGTTCCCAAGTGCAAGATTTTGGTTAACCTGATGAGCTTCTAGAGCTGCGTTCACAATACTTGATTGTTCATTCTTCATTGCGGCGTGGGTCACTCAGAACCGATGTTTTGTCATTGTTCTACATCACAAGACACAACTCATAGTGAGATTTTTGAAACGAATATACAACATCGGTAATGATAATTTAATACATGATATGAAGTAAATTTAATTGTAACACGTTTGCCAAGAAGAATAAATAACAATATAATTAATAAGCGAGAGAATCCAAAACAAGCTTTTCATTTCATAAATAAAAGCATAATTCGATTACAACCCAAATCCAAAATAGGTTCATGATTCACTCATACAATTATATCTGCTAACACCAAGACCTAACCCTTGTCTAATGTCCTACGTGATCAGGATCAACTAACTAATGACGATATCCGAACCCTCCCAAGATATGACTCCAACCTCCTAAGTCTCCCTCGAGTATCATCACGATCCCTACGAACCTGACAAAACTCCTCCTGGTGAAAAGTGACAAATGAAGACCGAAGGCTACTACACACGATCCCACTCAAATCCACATACAACGAATCTTGAGGTTCTCCAACCTCAAACTATAGATCCGCCTACAGCCATCCTAGCCCTGTCCTCCATAGCTATCAACTATCCGGCCACCAAACCGTCCCAGGGAGCAGTCTCGCTCCCAACAAACCTAATCAATGCCATCCCTATAACAGGCAAGTCGAGAACCCTCCCAGCTGGCTCTACAACCCTCCTCAACTAACGGCAGGCAGTCATAGGTCGATATCCATGCCTCACCAGTATCTCTAATGCTAATGCGTCAGCCTCATACTCTCTGTGTCATCCGTGCATCCCTTTGGTCAATCCCAACACGTCTATCAACCACATCCCCATCACCAATACCTAACCTCCACATCAACCCCAGGCCCAGGTAAAGACACCTCGGCGTCTCTCTCTAAGCTAGCTCTGATGCATATTAAATCTCTGAACCTCACCGAGGTGGGAAAGCGATCAGCACGGTAGGAGCTACTGATCCTGTAACTGGTGCATGGATATTGATTACTGAATCGACCGTGATCTACATCTCTCTTACGAGATGGTACCCTTATGGCAGAATGTGGAATGAATGCATGGGTCTCCTCTGAAGATCTCCTGATGAGGACTCAGATGATAGTCGGTGTATACAAAGAATATAGCGGGAGCAGCCACACCATCGACGTATGGCCTCACTATGTCGGGGTGCTCCTCCTCGAGGGTAACGCAATCTAGGTGATTACAATCTCTAGTCGAAGTCCCGAATGACCTGATCTGAGCCATCCAAACCAAAAGAATGAACTGGCGAAAGAATCGAAGATGAACAGGAAGAAGGGTGAAGTGATGATCCGGAAGCGAGGTGAATGCATCCTCGATGCTAATTCTGCGAGCTGGTGCAAAAGGTCCAACTCTCTTCCTTGCAGTCAACAACTTACGCGGCCCATTTGGGTGGGTGCGGTAAGGTCGACCAAAAGGAATAGCCTCCCCGGGTGATCGGATAACGAGTCGCTGATCGTGTAGAGACGAATCCCGGAGGCATTAACAGAGCAATAAGGAAACTCATGTGATGATGATGTACGTGCTGTTACCCTTCTGCTCCTCCAAAGACAACGATAGCAACCAATAAGGTCTTGTATGGTGGCCATCAGTAGAACCAGACCTCAGAAGGATCGTACATATGAAGGGTGAAGTAAGCCTGATAGCGGGGAAATGTCACTGGTGAAGACACCATCATATGGTGAATCAGAATCGAACCCCTATAAGAACCAATCCACACAATCCAGTGGGAGTGAAGCGACAAGAGTCGCCTCTACCACATGAGCGCAGAAGAAAACAGCTTGGAGCACTGGTAAGATAATGTCCTCTGAGCAATCACATAAGTAGAAGGAATAATAGTAGAGATCAACCAAAGAGATAACGCCAAAGAGGCGTGAACCAACACTCTCAATCCGAAGAATCAGAAAGAATGATGATAACTTAAGCTGCCATAATCTCACCAAGCACAAGTTTATATAAATCACCTTTATATGAAACTCATGCAAGCATACCAATCTGTCACACCCCGCAAACTGGTGCCTAGACGGAATAACGTACCGAGGGGCGTGACGTCATAACAATCCGATCACAAATCAATACAGAACGACCACTCATCAGGGCGTTTTGAAAAAATTGTTACTCGTTGCATAAAACAAAATAATTTAAGTTTACAGCCAAAATAAATAAGTTAAAAAGGTAGCGGAAGCATAACAAACATTTAATAAAGACAACAGTAATAATGATAAGTCTTGAAATTGGCGAAGTCACATAGCACATAGACTCCACATGACATCAAGAATCATTCCAAGCTAAGGCACCTTAGAAAACATTTTAAAACGACACATAATGTTGGTGAATTCAAAGGTTTAAGTTTTACAAGAGTGGAACCACAAGATTATCAAAACGTATGTTGACTACTATAAACGCAAACAGCATCACATAAAAAAGTATTTATTGTTCACTAAGCTTCATGACACCGAAGCTAATTAAGTCAACAGGGTCATGTTTACCTCCTGTTGCAAAGTATTCCTGCCCTAAGCTGGTGTCCCAAACCAAAGACCACCAAAAGTATAATCGACATGACATATATCCGTTTGTTCATCGACGACAGAAACAAGTAAGTGCATGCTTACCCGGATAGGGATAATTAGTCCCAATAGATCTATCTATTCACCATCGCAGCGCCTCGACCGGCTTCCACCGGTCGAGAAACAAACAGTTCATGAAATATTGGCAATATATGGTTTTGATAAGCACTTATGCAACCCATAACAAGTAAGAACTCACCGTAATGCACTTGTGTCCAAATTTAAAAGTAAACAATGTTTCTCCACCCCTATAGAATAAAGCATTATAAGTAAATCAGTAAAGGTGTGAGGGCTATGAACACCTTACAGGGTAATCGATAATCCACAACAGATGATCAAGAATATAAAGAGGTCCTTAAGGCGCGCCCTAAGTAAAACGGTAGACTTACATTTATCAAAGAAACAAGTAAAGCATCCATGTTCCTCATTAAAGCATCCGAGATGTGTTATTGCGTTTTTAGAAATAAAGACTTTGATACTTAACCGAACGTTTTAGTTTAAATCCGACACTTTGATAAATTACTATTTTTAGAAACTTTCCTTTTTAGAAACTTTTTAGTTTCAAAACGATTAATATGCTCCCCTATTTTCATATTTTCCCAATTTTATTAATTGCTTAAATAAGTCTAAGCCGCCTACTCCTTATGTCTAAATCGCCTAAAAATGTCCGTTCGAACACATTTTTAATAACTCACCTTTCTTAAGTTCGGCATGTCAAAGGACCTTTCATAACAAATTCTAGTTGTACCCAACTACTCCCTAGCATTTCTAATGTTTCGCTAGCATTTAAAAAACGCCCAAAATCGTCCGAAAGTGCTCGTAAACCCACGTTTAATTTTCCCAACACCCACTTATTAATGTTTTCCTCAAAAAAACCTATTTTTTTCCGATTCGATGGTAAAAATGTCTCTCTATAATGACTTTTAAGAGGCTTAGCGATTGCCAACGTTATAGTAGAAATCTCATTTCGGACTACTTTCCGTGTTTTATACTTTGGCCGATTCCTACCCGAAGGGCCTCCGAACGCCCTATTTTATGCTGCTGATCTATCGTTTGCATTTTCCCATTTCGCCGAAAATGTTTCAAGTTTCGTTTGGTCACATACTTGAGAGTTGGCCGTTTTAAGTCCGATTTAAAGGCGATATATAAAAATTATCTAATTGAAACGATCTCTTTCGAAAACTACTTTAACAACTAATGAAAACATTTTAAAGTCGCTTGAACCCTCAAAACAAAATCGGGACAGCAACTATAGTTTGCCGAAAAGTGACCAAAAATCAACCCAAATCGCATATTAGTGCCTAGTCTAGTTCAACCTTCATTTACCAACAATCCACCACAAAACTAACCTTAAACCAACCTAATACTCTAATTGTTGCAACTCTCATCCACTCACAAACTCACCAAAACAAATATAAACATAACATAAACTGTTTGTCATAAATTTCCTACATATTTATAAGATGAACAAAAATAAATTGTAGTTTCTTTTTTAAAAATATCACAAACACATGATCTTTAATAATAAACAATAGATCAAACACAGAATTTGGCTTCAATAAGATCCCAAGTTCCTACGGCTGTTGATAATTATTTATGAACAAAACTTGATGATGCTCTCCTTAAGGTTCTTGAACGACACACTGCAGACTTAATCAAGAAATACTCTGTGTTGCCTGGCCCAGAGTCTGTCAAGAATCAAGAATCTGAAAAGAGTCCAAAGGAGATCATCAAAGCCAAAAAGGAACAAGATGAGGAGAAACAAGATTCAACTTACTCCATCAGGTCAACTGATAAAGTTGATCTTGAAGAATTTGATCTAAAAAGTGCTCTCTTCAGTCACATGAATAAGAAGAAGTCTGCCAACAAAAACACTACCAACTACCGTCTATACCATGCTCTCATGGAAGCTTTGATAGCGGATGAAGACGCCATGGATAAGGAAGTTGCAGACCAAGTGAAAGACCACAAGAGAAAACATGATAGTGATGATGATGAAGACGATGATGATGATGAAGGCCCTTCAGCTGGATCAAACCAGGGTAGGTCTACAAAGAAAAGGCGATCTGATTCTGCCGCTTCTGGGTCAGCTAAACCTCCTCCGAAAGATGATGACCAAAGTTCACAGAAGCCAAGGGAGTCTGATGCATCTGCGTCCAAACAACACCCATCTTTCACCTCAACTGGATGGCAGATCACTGACACAAGAGATACTGGTGCTGACTCTTCGATGCACAGATCTGATCCCGAATCAGAACACTCTGAACAATCTTCAGATGACATTTCAAAGCAAGATAAAGGGGATGGCTCAGACATGGAGGACACTGACAACGCTCACATTCCCAAGGTGTCAACCACTACGTGGTTTAAGCCGATTCCTGAAAGCGAAAGACCTGCTACACCTGAACCAGAATGGACCATTCCCCCAAATGATTTCCCGGAACCAGAACATAACTGGGCAAATGCATACGCCTCAACGTTTAAAGTTCCGGAGGAAAACAAGCTTCAAAGGAAGACATATGATATTGGGTCGTTCATCAAATGGTTCTGCAGACGAACTGGAAAGAAGAAGCTCTGCAAAGCTGACTTAGAAGGTCCAGCTTTCAACCTTGCCAAAGCCTTTCACAAGAACAGTGTCTTTCTTCAATATCAAATGGATGAATGCCATAAGCTGCTGACAAATAAGGTTGACTTGAGTAATCCTGAGGGTCATCAAATTCCACAAAATTTAAATGAACCACTGCCCTTAGGAGGACCACCTGGTCAGGTAACTATTCAACCACAATTCTTCTTCAATAAGGATCTGGAATATCTGCTGACAGGTGACAAAGAGCGAAAAATTGCCTTATCCATATCCAAGCTCAAAGCCGCTCGTTACCTAGACTTTGGCCTTGAAGAATTAGTTCCTTCGTTGTGGGTTGAGAGTGAACAAGAATATGACATCAGTGCGGTCTATGGCATCACTCACTGGTGGTTTAGGAGGAAGGAATTCTACATCAACAAACATAGTGAGTCCTCTGATCGTGAAGCAGTCAGATCGCAGATGCGAATTCTCAGTGTAATCAGTGTCAAAGTGTTTGAAAAATATGGATACAACTATCTAAGAGAGATAATTCTTCGCCGAGCTGATTACCAAGAATACAAGATCTCGGAAAGGGATTTCAAAAATCTGCATCCAAATGATTTTGAAGATCTGTTCCTACTCAATATTCAAGAAAAGCTCAACCATCTGCCCAAGACAGACAAGATCAGTCTTCATACAGCAGTCAACATGTGGATAAGAAACCTGGTGATCAGGAATCGTGTGGGAGACTTACAACTCGGGATTGAAAGTTACCAAACAAAGATCAACCTTGAACGACCTAATTGGGATGCAGCCGACTATTACTTCAAAGAAGATTATACGATCGTCCCTAAGCCAAGAGCAGTTGTCTACAGAGACAGAAATGGTAAATGATTCAAAGAATGTTGATGAGGCTGAATGAGCTACACTAGTTTAGTGACTGGGCGTTGACAAGAGTATGGAATAAACTGGACCACATGGTTAAAGGACTTTCATCTGGTCGTCGAGTATTTTAAGGTCAATGGAGACTAGGAAGTGTCAGAGGCGACAAGTGAAGAAGCAAAGACTCATACTGCAATCGAGAAAAACACTTCAGATCATAAGGATCTATCGAGTCTAGATTGTTTGTTGGAGGTTAGAATAAGAGCTATTGCACTACAGGATGATCAACAGAACAACGTAACGACTTCGTCGTTTACAAATCTATGTGTCAATATTTATTTCTATATTGTGAATATTATACCTTGCTTCATTAGTAAGTAGTTAATCTTTTTGATGACTAGTGTAGGAGTAATTTATATCCTTCAACGATTTGAGGGGAGCAGTATATGTTTCTTACACGTGACTTACGAAAGTTAAGGCCACACTTTTATCCTAAATTTTATAAACATATTTAAATCTAATGATATCCTATATGTCAAAGGGTTTAAAAAATTTTGATAAGGGAGATAATGTGATTAATATATGTGTATAATAATAACAGTGATTATTTGGACTCTCTTTATACTCGTATCCAATCCATGCTGAACAATTCGAATAACGAAAAGTACATTTTGAGGGGTGAGCGTTTCTGAATAAAAAATCAAAAACGATCGAGGTATATTATACACTTGATATTTATTTCATAAGTTCCTTAATTGATTTTTATTGGTTTTATGGAAAGGATGAACTGTAACAAAAGTGCCCACCGACCATGCATTTTTCTTAATTGGAGTTATTAAGGTTGGTAAGGTTATGGTATAATTCCCAATGATACTCCGGCTATAACATACGTGGGATCTACCTTGGGACAATCCTCTAGTTAGTGTAAAATTCCTTAGTTTGACATGTAAAGGAGTAGTTAAAAGCGAGAAATAAAGGGGAAAAGTGTCGGACTGAGATGGAGCTAGTATTGGAATAAACCCAACAAGGGTCTTAGTCATGAAGTCTCGGTAAGCACTAAAGGAAGTTGAAGAATTAAAAAGAATTATAAAGATAAAGGGTGTAAAGAAAGAATCCCTCCATTCATTTAGGCAGAAGAAGCCGGGTCAATTCATATGCTGCAGAATCACTATGATGATTGCTGACATTGAGATCGAACATCATGGACAAGGTGATGCAATGCACAACCCTCCTAGCACGCAGAATCTCTCAAAAGATTTCTGTTTCATTTCTCACGGTGAATCTACAAAAAGTTAATCTATTGACTTTCTCACTAAGTGTTAGGTGATTTTGAATACCGGTGGTAGTCTGCTCAGACTCCAGTTTACTAGAACCAAAAAGCAATATTGGGTCTTTGAGCCAAGAGATCAGTCAAAATTAATCTCGTTAGGACACATATCCAATTCTCTTGTCTTTCACACACTGTGGAAACAAGTCTATCCTAAGAGTCCTACGCATTATCCTTGTAATATTGCCAGAACATCCGAGTGAATTGATGGTTTTTCACTATGAAGATGGAAATCCTGCAAGAGCCAACGTCAAACAAGCTCTAGATAGGTGACTTGTGCGATTCTACAAGAATTAAACTTGTGTCAACTGGAAAGAAATGATGGTGCGATTCTGTGTGAATCAAACTTGTTCCAGTATCAGAATTGACGGTTATTGATCATTTGATAAACAATCAAATCTTTCGAAGTATTACAAAATATTTTCATAAGAAACACTTAGACTGACTTTTCAAATCAATTTTCTCTTTATTACTAACTGTTACATTACAGGATATCTTAAAGATGGAGATGGAGATGGAAATTAACTGCACCTCAGATATTCAAGTGAATAATCCGACCCAAACATGCTAAGTCACGACTTACACTTGTTATGAAGTTATGTAAGACCTCATAATGGTGTCAAAGCTTCCGCAAACTTCTGATGTTATTGTATTTATTCACAAGTGCACAAGATGGCAATCCAGTACAAGATGATGTAAGATTATGTTTGGAGCGATGATCTCAAGAAGCTACCAAGATCACATGTCAAGGACAAGTCTAAGATGAATCAAAGTTCACTATCCCAAATGTAAAGATTCAAATGTCTACGAGCTAAAAAGTGATGTTGATTGTTTGGTTATTTTCAAGGGTGACCTCACTTTGGGGAGAGGAGTGTTAGATATTAGAAAAGACTCGGTCATCCGTGTATTTTACTGTTATTATAGCTCGTAGTTTTAATAGTTAATATACTTTTTTCGAGTTTATGTGGGTACTTATACCCGGAATATTGTAAGTACTGTATAAGCCTCTTCCACACTTTGGAAGAGAGGTAAGCTAGTCCTTTATTCTCTTCTTCAGTTTTAGAAACTACCATTTTCTCTCTCTAAGAAATCTCTCAAGTGTTTCGCTCTCTAGAAACTTTAGCCAAATAAGAATCGACCCCGTGTTATGAATACTAGGTTTTACACAAAAAATGTAGAACAAATCATGTTTCGTATGATGTAGTTTGTTTGTGTTTTTTAGTACAATTTGAACCACCATGTACTAGCATCCAAGCAAAGAACACTGACATAGAAATCATGATCCCATTAGCTATTATTGTTATAAGTGCTTAATTCATCAAATTCTCCTGCAATTCTTATTATTCACCACAACCATACTTATGTCACACATCTTCATTAGTTGTTGATTATGATGACGAATATCAAGGGGAGTTACAAAGGGATTCTCAAGAGGATAAGCTTATAACTGCTATGATGTTATTAGCCCGAGCAATCACTTAGAAGTTCTCTACACCTACCAACAAGTGTCTTTGTAGTTCATCAACACAAGGATCAAAGTTTGTCGTTCAGGATGATCGATGATACATATTTTTTTTACAACTCATTTAAATAATAAATCATATTTATTATTACACATCTCTCACTTACGACTTTATTTTTCAAACTTATTTGATTTAAAAACGAGAACGATGAGTACTGACATAAAAAAATAATTAAATTATATTTAGTTATTACTTTTTATTTAATAAAAATATTTAATAAATTATTTCATTTTTGTTCAAAAGCGTTTATTTAAAAACGCAAATATTCGGGTTAAAAAGTTATTTTTATTTTTTTTACTTTCGGACAAGGCATAACCGGGTCACAAAATAAATAACAAATATTTTATAAATGTTATAAAAATATTTATGAAATACTATCAAGTAAATACTCATTTTTATCAGAAAAATGATTTGGAAAACAATGGCGCAAGTTTCGTATTCTGAATCATCCGTTAAGTCGCTCAAATGAGTCCCGAACCAATATTTTATAAAAGTTTCTCAACAATTACACGTTTGGTCCCTGGGAAATATTACACTCTTAACCCTAGACTATTGTAACTTGCCATTTTTTTATAACTTTTATATATATATAAAATTTATACACATTTTCATTCATTTACAAAAATTATAAACACACACACTCTCCCTCTCTTCTCTCCCATGTCCGGCAGCCCCCCTCCTCCGGCCAGCCACCGCCGCCGGCCACCACGCCGCCGCCGCCGGAAAACTTTTCCGGCGGACTTTTCCGGCCGAAACCAAAAATGCTTCTCATCCTCCGATCTATCCGATCCCCACACCCACGCGCCTCCACGCCCCCCCCCTCCGGCAGCCACAGTCGGCCATCCTCTCCGTCACCACCATCCACCGCTGCCGCCTTCACCCACGATACCACCACGCCACAGCCACAGCCACCGCGACACCACCCTATCACCACCACAGCCCGCACCACAACGGTGCGTTCGGTTTGGGGTTTGTCACAAGAAAGTGGTGCGTTTGGTGGGGCAGCCACCACCATAAGGGCGCGTTTGGTTTAACGACAGACCCATCCGGGGTGTTTGTTTTACTGTGTAACGAACCAAAGGGGTGCGTTGGGTTTGACCGAGTATCAAAAAGGGTGCGTTGGGGTTCTCTTGCACCATATGGGGTGCGTTTGGTTCGGGTCAGCCACCCGATTAGGGTGCGTTTGGCTGTGACAGCCCGCAAGGGCAGCGTTTGGTTGTTAACAGCCGCACCAAGGGTGCGTTTGGTTTTGTATAAAACAATTAGGGTGCGTTTGGTTTGTCTCACAGCGATAAGGGTGCGTTTGGGATAGCAGAAAACGTATAAGGGAGCGTTTGGTTGTGCAGAAAACAACATAAGGGTGTGTTTGGTGTAGCAGAAAAACCATATCAGGGGTGTTTGGTTTGGCAGTTAACGCCAAACAGGGGTGTTTGGTTGGGTTTGGATCTGCGTATTAGAGCCTAGGTGCGTTTGGTTTATATAAATTGATAATAAAAATATACCAAGATATTATAACTATAAAACCGGATATAATGGTGGTTTAATGGTTAAATAAATGTACTATTTATTACTTAGTCTCGTTTAGATATAAATTGAAGCACGCGAATATTTGCAATATATATTGATTAAGAGAAAACATTAGATTTTATAAATATGAGAAACGTTATATAAACGGAAAGGTCATGATGAAATTTATATAAATTTCTATATTTAGTAATGTTTTACTAAAGCTTTTATTTTTTTTTAAACCGATAAAAGAGACTAAGTTATATTTTAAAGATATTATATATATATATATTTATACAATAAACCAGTAAATAAACGAAAACTATACTTTTATGAACAAGGCAACTAGTTTAGTTAAAACGCGGAGCGGAATTCTAAATTATAAAATATTATTTTATAAGTCTCGACTAATGGATAAAATAATAAGTTTTATAAAAACTTTAAAGACATCGTTTACTTAATTAGTAACTTTAAAACGTACGTTTTCTTTCATATAAGAACTTTTATTCATTTATTTATGTAGAGATTTCCTAAGACGTGTCGAATTATTTTGTTTAATTATTTTTATCCCATTCTTTATATAATACTTGTAAAGTATTATATACTTTGATTTATTCTTTTAAATGCTTGTCTATATTATATAATTCAACGTATGAATTATATAATCGTTCATTTTCCTATGTGATATGTACGGAACATATTATATATTTTGCGTTTGCTTTTCAATTTATTTATTTAACCAACCACCAAACTCCTACAACTTGAAACCTCAATCATTTATCAACGTATCGCGTTGATGTACCCATCCATCGAAAAACCCAAACTCATCATCCTAGGCTAGTGAGTCTTAACTGTTAAGATAAACCACAACTTCTTGATCGAGCTGCTTCGTCTTCCGTTTGTGTTGTGCATGTTAGATGCATATCTGTCAATCGTTCTTCAACATCAAGATGAGTTCATAGCCCCACCTTTTCTCTTTTAATGGTTTTCATAAACTGTTTTCGGGGTGAGAATACGTGCTCGTTTTACTAAGTAAACTTATTGATTTCTACTACATAAGCATTACATGACTATTTTTACCAAAGCTTGATTTGTTTACTATATGATTTGAGATCGTTGAATACCTATATTTGAAATCGTGAATTTTAAACAACATGATTGTTTTACTACGAACACAAGTGTTTTAAACTGTATGCTATCCAGTTTGTTGCCTGAATATTATTGCCTAAGTTACCACAGTGCCATCTAAGTCCCTACCATATAATAAACCATCAATTACCACTATTATAAGCGCTTGTGTTGTGGATAGATCTATCGGGACTAACAATCCCCACCTAGAATTTCTGGTCACAAGTTGATTATGGTGCATTTAACATTTAGAGGAATTTGTAGGGTGTTTTGGCAGACACCCTACCTTATTTGGGGCAGACAGACAATTAAGGCTTCGAGGTCATAAGCTTAGTGCAATAATACCTATTACGGACTATGGAATGCATACATAGTCTGATAATACCTTTTTTAGACTTCGGAATATGTACTTAGTCCACCATTACTTAAGTCTTGTGGTCCACTTTTAAATATTTCCTGATTTATTGAATCACTACTTGGATTTTGGAAATAATACTTTGAATGTTGAAACGCTACTTTTCTTCTGAAATATTACTTAAATTATTTCAACACTGTTTTTTCTTAAACCTATGAATTCACCAACATTATTGTTGACGTTTTAGCATGTAATTTTAGGTTACGAGTCGCGCAGATATATATTTTTGAAGGCTTAATAACTTGAGTACTATTTGACAAACGTTTTGACAATGTTTTCTAATACATTATAAATGGAACCTATTTAACTCTGACATTTTTACTAAATTAAATGTGACATTTTATTGAACGTCTCTTTTGAGGTCATTTTCTGTAACTTGTACTTTGTGACTTGAAGTCGCACCCTAATGTTACTATTCCGCTGCCATCTGATTTTGGGGGTGTGAGAATTTATCCTGAATAAGTTACTCATTTTTATATAATTATTGCAAGAATTTGTACTTAATTGCTTAAAAGTGTTATTTGTAGTAATTAAGGAGTGATTTGTGAAGACATGCTAAAAGGCGCATATTTTAGAGCTAAAACGAAGATATTTGAAGATTGCATTATTCTGACCAATACGTCATATCCACGAAAAGAGATACGGCGTATCAACGCCTGGACTTCACTAGAAAACGCGTATTCTCACTTCCTAATACGGCGTATCCATGTTTACCTATATGCCGTATCTAGCAAGATAACTATTCAGAGATTTGGCGAATAAATTAGTTTGGGAAGATATTTCTGAGTGATTATAAACTTTGCGCGCACTCCAAGGGATACACCCCAATACGCCGTATTGGCCAGACTTTTTCAGAGACTATAAATAGAAGACTCAAAAATGAGTTTTCAGTGTGCAAAATCATATTCTTCATACCATACACATAAAAGACGATTTTCTGAAGAAAAAAAGAACAACAAAGGTCAAGCATCGATCACGATTCCATAGAAGACACCGTGTAATTCTTATACTCTTGTAATTATTTAATTTTTGGTATCGTTCGGTAAAACGTTTAGTTTACCTTGGTTAATTGATCACGCTAGTATAATTACAATGGTTATTGGGTATTAGCCCTCTTAATGAAGATTTAATGTTTGGTTTGTTTTAAAATCGATTTTCTTAATTTATCGTTGAGAGTTTAATTATGTTTATCACATGATACTTATCTACGTGTTTGAATATGCGACCTATCATTCAACTGGGTCTAGTTACGTCTAACATGCGAGCTAGATACTGAGATAGCTCTCCATATCGTGTTTTATATTACTGGACCAATAGGATCACAAATAACCACAGCCGACCCCACCACGCCCCTCCCTTCGAACAATGCTACACAAACTAGAGCATACACGTCTGCAATGATAAGCGACCTATAAATCAGGGAACACAACCACCGTCATCACAACCCCACCACGAGTAGACGTATTCAGTAACCACAACCCCAAAAAATACCTTAACCGCCACAAACAAAACCATCAACAACCCAACAGGCAAACGTACGGCCATAGCGAAGCAATGCTGAATCGTGTAACCAACCATCCTACCATGACACCTTTTACCACTCGAAACACATCCACCACATCCCTCAAACCAAGTCCAGACGCAGTTTCGCACAACCACGTTTCAGTACTCTACATACAACAGTCACGGACCCCTCCACCTCCCCAGTGGCGGTCTACCAACTACATTTAACGTCAATAGTGCCCGATCATCCAATACTTATCATAACCCAAAACTTCCATGCCTTGCTTTACACCAACATCTTCCGTACCAAGAGCCTATATACACAACTTCTATTCACATAAACTCTAATATTCCAGTACCCACGTTTTCACACTCGAACCATGACTCCATTTATTCAACCCACAACACGGAAAAAAAACCACCCACACACCAGACTCCAGGTCACAAAAGGGTCTGGGGTTCACGAAGTAACCCCGCATATCCACATACTAAAAGTCCTCTGAACATTCTAAATTAACCCCCAGACTCCTTACATAAAGTATACATTCTTATCATCCGTTGTTTAAATTTATCCATCAAACTAAATAATCGCATTCCCCACACCAAACCTCCCTTAATGTCAACAAACATAACTCACGCTCGCATCAGTACGCATATTTAACCCCAGTACTTCCAAACTCCATCATCTGACGTGGACAACTACTCCACAACCCTTCAAACCACCGGATGACAAGCTAACCCACGACTACCATTTTACAACAGCACTCACCATAACACATATCAACCTAACAAAGTTTGATCCCATATAAAGTAATATAAACCACTCCAAACATTACAATTACCCTACCACTATAAATCTTACTGTTCACAGACCACAACACACCCCGTTTCCCGCTAATTACTCCAAATGGAACAGTCAAATTTCACCAGCCATTTTCGGTTGTTTTCATAAAACTATCCACCCTCCTCAACCAAAACGAACCTCCCACACTCCATCCTCCAACTCCCCCTCTCACAAATCCCTCAACCTGCCCTATCTTTTTACCCACACTTACCCATCCACGACCACCACCCCCCATAATAAACGTTGTCTCCAATCCTTTCCAATCCAAGCCCCCCAGTTCGTTTCCCATCAAAAACAAACCCACACTCTCCCCCCCACACAACCACTAAACGTTGTCCAACCCCCCAACCTACGTTGCGGTCCCTCCCCCCATCCCCACCTCACCACACTCACTTATCAGACGAACGTCACCCCTCCCACCCCCCCGTTTCTCTATATCTCAACTCATTAACACCAAACAACCACGCCCACTTTCCAACCCTATCACGACTCCAACTCTCTCCGCCTCACTCACACCACCTTTCTTCAATGCACCCACCATCATACGATCACCAACGCCCCCCCATTCCCCGTCACCCCAACATACCCACCACTCCCTACGAAGCCAAAACGGGTTCTCATGACCCATACCAAAGCTCAAGAAAGTTGCCCCCGCACATCGTACCATACCTGCCTAAACCTTATCCCACACCTCCCTCCTTTCTTTCTCCCAACATCCGCGCCCGTTATCATCCCCACCATCCACACATCGTTTTCCCGTCCCCTTAACCTACTCCACCATGCCCTTACACACCTCTCCCCTACCAAAACCCCTCTCCTAAAACGTTACCACCGTACCCCTCAATTCACATTACCCAATTTTCCCACCCTAATGACCACCATGTTTCACCGGTTCCCTCCTATCCCCAACGTACCACCCTCATCTTCGCTTCCTCCCCCCGTCTTTCTCGCTTCTTTCAACCCAACTCCGCACCCCTTCATCCAACCCCCATACCTCCCCGTTCCGCTCTACTTACACCCCAACTACCCCAATTAACCCTCCCCCCTTCACCCCCCACTTCCCCAAACCCAACTCCCCCCTCACAATACCCCCCCTAAGTCACGTTCTCTACCACAATCTCCATATCTAACCCCTTAACCCTACTCCCAACATCTCTTTTGCCCCCCAACTCCCTCCACATCTCCAATCTTTACGTCACACCCACCCCTCCGCCCTACCCCCCCGTTTTCCCACTTCCAATTGTTACCACACCATACCCCCCCCCATGTACCCGTTAAACCTCCATACCTCCTCCCTCCTCCTTCTCTCCCAAATCCCGTACATCAAACCTCCCCCCCCCCCTCCCTCTCCACCTTCCCCCCCTTTTCCACCCCCACACTCCACCCACCATCTCACCAACCCCCCCCCCCGTTTTTACTCCATCCACATCCCCACCCGTTGCCTCCTACCCTTTACTCCCAATTCCGTTTCGCACGCCCCCTCTCCTTAGCACCAACAACTCCCCCGTTGACCCCCCCGCGTTATCACCCTTCTTTCATTCCCCCGTCCCCTCTACACATCTTCTTACCTCCGGCCACTCCACCCTTTTTACCCCCCTCCCCGCCTATTCCCCGCTCACCGTCACCCCCAACTCCCGTCGTTCCGCACCTACCCACCCCCTAACCCACCACCACTCCAATCTTACCGTAAACATAAGCCCACTCATTTATAATTTGTCACTTACAAAAAGAGGCGTCCCAATCCTTGTAAGTAAGAATTTATAAACTTATGGTTCGGTAATTTATAATTTCCTTATTCAAATGAAGAAGCGTCCTAATTCATTTCAATAAGATGACTATAAATCATCCTACCTAAGTATCGCCGGCACAAAAACACGATATCAAAACAATAGATTACGAAACAACATATACGATCAAAAGCATAGGAAGAGTGTTCCAACTCAAAGTGGAGTGGTAAAGTAATCGGCATTGGTGTTCGAGGGAGTAATTGAGAAATCAGAAAGTACGGGATAATCGGAGTGATCAATATTTATATAACTGACTAATATAAGGTAAATAGTAAGGCGTCATACGATAGACGTAAGAAAGCGAAATCATAAGCAAGTATTAAATACTCGTTATCCATATAATAGTAGTAGAGATACAAAAGAGAGCTTATAAAGGATCAGGAAGCATGCGCGCGCGGATATCGGACAATGGTGAAAGAATCTTAAAATTTTTCGAAAAACGGTTATAGTCCAGGTTTTGAAAACGACCTAGTTCTCTACAACCAGTGCTCTGATACCAATCTGTCACACCCCCAAAATCGGTCTGCAGCGGAATGGTAACATTGGGGTGCGACTTTAAGGCACAAAGTACAAGTCACAGAAAACGACCTCAAAAGAGACGTTTAATAAAATGTCACATTCAATTTAATTAAAAATGTCAGAGTTAAATAGGTTCCATTTATAATGTATTAGAAAACATTGTCAAAACGTTTGTCAAATAGTACTCAAGTTATTAAGCCTTCAAAAATATATATCCGCGCGACTCGAATGCTCCCAATGCTCCACTAGCAAAATAGTAACCTGAAAATACATGCTAAAATGTCAACAATAATGTTGGTGAATTCATAGGTTTAAGTAAAAAGCAGTATTGAAATAATTTAAGAAATATTTCAGAAGAAAAGTAGCGTTACAACATTTAAAAGTGTTATTTCCGAAATCCATCCGAAATCCAAGAAGTGATTTAATAAATCTAGTAATGTTCAGTAGTTAAGTAATGGTGGAGTGAAGTACATATTTCGAAGTCCAAAACAGGTATTATCAGACTATGTATGCATTCCATAGTCCGTAATAGGTATTATTGCACTAAGCTCATGACCTCGAAGCCTTAACTGTCTGTCTGCCCTAAATAAGGCAGGGTATCTGCCAAAACAGCCTACAAATTCCTCTAAATGTTAAATGCACCATGATCAACTTGTGACCAGAAATTCCAGGTGGGGATTGTTAGTCCCGATAGATCTATCCACAACACTAGCGCTTACAATAGTGGTACTTGATGGTTCATGATATGGTAGGGACTTAGATGGCACTGTGGTAACCTAGGCAATAATATTCAGGCAACAATTTGGATAGCATACAGTTTAAAACACTTGTGTCCGTAGTAAAACAATCATGTTGTTTAATTATTCACGATTTCAAATATAGTATTCAACGATCTCAATTCATTAGTAAACAAATCAAGCTTTGGTAAAAATAGTCTTGTAATGTTATGTAGTAGAAATCGCAATAAGTTTACTTAGTGAATCGAGCACGTTTCTCACCACGAAATTAGTTTATGATAAACATTAAAAGAGATATGGTGGGGCTATGAACTTCTACATGGATGTTTGTAAGAACGATTGACAGAAGGATTCTAACATGCACACACAACGGATTAGAAGCAGCTCGATCATGGAAGTTGCGTTTTAATCTTAAAAGTTAAGACTCAACTAGATAGGATGATGAGTTTGGGTTTTTCGATGGATGGGTACATCAACGCGACACGTTGATAAAGGATTGAGGTTTCAAGTTGTAGGAGTTTGGTGGTTGGTTAAATAAATAAATTCGATTAATGCAAAACGGCAATTTTATATAATTTGTGCCGTATATATCACATAGGAAAATGAAACAATGATATAATTCAAAGTTGATATTATATAATTAGTCAAGCATTTAAAAGAATATATCGAATATTAATACTTTACAAGTATTTTATATAGAATGATGATAAAAAATAATTATACAAATAAGTTGACACGTCCTTAGGAAATATCTATTAAATAATGATAAAAGTTCTTATATGAAAGAAAACGTACGTTTTTTAAAGTTACTAATTAAGTAAATGATGTCTTTAAAGTTTTTACAAAACTTATTATTTTATCCATTAGTCGAGAATTATAAAATAATATTTTATAATTTAGAATTTCGCTCCGCGTTTTAACTAAACTAGTTGCCTTGTTCATAAAAGTATAGTTTTCGTTTATTTACTGGTTTAATGTATAAATATATATAAAATATCTTTAAACCATAACTTAATCCTTTTTATCGGTTTTCAAAGATTATAGAACTTAGTAGCGAAAATACTAAGTATATAAATTTTTATAAATTTCGGCATGACCTATTTGTTTATACTACGTTATCCATGTTTATAAAATTCAATGTTTTCCCTTTTTAATCAATCCATGCTTCAAAATATTCGAATGTCTTAATATATATATCTAGGCGAGGTCAAACCAAATATTTAAATATAAGCAAATCAAATGCACCCTCTA
>BQNB010009207.1:48398-80856 GCA_026074375.1 Tanacetum coccineum
TTGAGAAGACTGAATAAGTTTTGGAGTAAACTTGGGTTGAAAACCTTTTGACACTAAAGAGAAATTTGACACTGGTGATTTGTAAGAAGGTTCAGACATTTTAGAAAAACAATCTCCAGCAACATGACCTTTTTTGCCACATTTGTAACAATCAGTGTTTTCATATGCCTTTTGATTTTGAAAATTATTTCTTCTTTTTATAAAATGTTTTGAATTTTCCAAAAGGGCTCTCTCATGAAACTCTATATCTAGGTCTCTGAGATACTCCTCACTAGTTCTCTCATCTACCTCATCATCAGTTTTTTCTTGGAAATCATGTATAACATTATTAGAGAAGAAAGCAGTAGAAATAGGAGTAGTTGAGGGAGTAGTAATAAGGGCCTTTTTGATGTCTGAGTACCTTCTTTGGATCATGTTGTCCTCATAGACAAACCTTCCATAGATATCAACAAGGTTAAGAGACTAAGTATGATTGGCGTTTCTCAGAGTCAGGGAGAAGGTTAACCACTTCTCAGGGAGATTGTTAACGAAACCAACGTTGATTTCGTGTTTATAGAGATTTACACAATCATTTGCAAGCTCATTGAGCAAGGTCTTATAGCGGGTATAGGTATGTGAGAGACTTTCAGAGGGTTTAGCCCTGAAAGTTTGATACTCAGTTTTGCTCCGTGATGCCTCGGTTCCGTTGGTATCTAAGAGACTTCAAAGCTCGTGAAACATAGTCAGTCCATGCAGCTTTCGGGTATACAAGTAATGACTGACTCCATTATGTCATTTGGTAGACATGACATAATGATGCTTTTAAGGCGTTGGTCTTGAACGACCACCCTACTCTCATCTAAGGTTCATTGAATCTCAGGCTTTATAGTACCTTAAACATTTTTTGGCTGAAATGGACCTTCCTTAACACATTTTATGTAGTAGGGTTCTATTCCCGCTAAATAGCAAAGCATTCGCTTTTTACATTTGTTAAATTTTCCCGGCTCTAATTTGGGAGCAATGGCAGCATAGCTACCTCCCTTTTTGTCAACTAACTAGGGTACATTACTTTCAACAGCCATTTTAGGATTTAGGTTTTAAAAACTTTTGAGCATATTTTGAGTGTTAAAAAGTTTTATAAACCTTTTGCTCTGATACCACTTGTTGTTCCCTCTTAGTTAGTGAATTATAACTACAAAGTTATGATTTACTAACTCATGGCATGAAAGTAAAGTAATATGTTTCTTTGAAAAGGTTTTGTAAAAGTAAAGATAAAACAATAAGTAAGAGACACAAAACTAACTTTTCAACGTTTAACTCTTTTTATTAAGAATTATACCCCATTGTATGCGAAACTACAATGGGGATTGAATGACAATATGTGTGTGTGATCTCCTAACTAACAAATTTGCATAAACCTAAAGTATTATGCAAAGCTGACTACTATGCTAACCAACTGAGCTTGCTCAAGGACTTGGTAGATTTTGAAGGCATAGGTGTTTGTGAAAGATACAAATTTGAATGCACAAACTTAACCTACTCCTTTACAAGACGTTTGTTATATATACTACTTAGGTAGGGTCATACCCACATGGGAGATAAATGCGTGTTCCAATGCTGATCGGCTAGTACATATTATACAGCGTTGTCTATATTATAATTCTATTTTAAGTATGAGACAAACACACTTTCTAAGGTCAGTGATGGACCATGACCTTGTCTTTATACTATTCTAGTATAGTTTGACTTTAAAGTGGTTCGCAGCTTTGAATCTATTATTTAAACTATCTCCCTTTTCATTTAGCCTCTTGTCTAGGGTCTTCTTTGTAACACCCCAAATTGGGGTGTGCGGATTAAAGAGTCGGGGCGTGTCTTAGCTTCTCAGATAAAACACACTAATTTATTATATAACGACCAAAAAGTGTTTTAAAAATGAGCATAGGATTTAATAAATGTTGTGATCACAAAATAGCCCGCAAGCTTTAACTTGTTCATTGTTATTATTACAAAGATACTGATCCCAACACATGAGTTTCCTAAAACATAATGCAACCATATCTTTAGCATGACATCCCAAAACAAAATCACCAATGTATCCTTGGCACCTTATGCTTACTGATTCTAAAAAACATTCGGCTTTAAAACAGTAACAATAATGTTGGTGAATTCATAGGTTGGATAAATCATATATTGTAGGACCACATGATTTCACCAAGTGTTTATAATGCAACAGATGCAGAACTTAATATAATGTTACTTCGTAAGCCCTAAGCTCATTGACACTGAAGCTCAACATAATGAATACCGTATAATGGCCCCTACAATTGACCGTGATGATGTTTCTAACACGCATCATCCTATGTTCGACGATGTATACGTTACGTTTGCCCTGTTATGATAATCCAGAACGGGGATGCAACAATCATATAGATATATTATTGTTACATTCGCGCTCACAATCCGTAATGACTGTTCAAGATATGGCTCAAACTACGGGTTATCGCTCTTTGGCAACTCGTATACATTATGTTAAAAAACTTAACCACTTGTGTCCAATTGTAAAACAATGCATGTTTCTCACCCCAAAAACTTATAAAACAAAATATGTAAAAACGTTTAGGCCTATGAACTCACCTCGAGGGAGTTCAATTCTTCGATAATGTTATCAATGCGTGGAAATGAGTCACATAGGACTCCTGGATGTAACCTTAATCCAATATAGGTCGTATAGTACAAGTACTTTTTTTAACTATCATCTATATTTAATCCTATATAGTTACATCATACTATCGTTCGGGCTATCATAATGAAGAGTCATTTTAGTGAAGTATGAGGAGCTAGGACACTTAAATCGTATATTCAACACTCGTCGATTCGCACCTCGAAGAGGCCTAATCCTCTCATGAAACTCCTAGTAATATAGTATTTGATAATCACATATAATTGATATAGTACATTCCACCGTTATCGTTTTCGTGAAATCTATATTTAAAGTAAATACGTTTATAAAATAGCTTTAGGCAAAAATGACTAACTTTATCGTTTTAAGTCGGTTTCTGTGTTTCTTACAATCCACGCTATCGTATTAAGACGAGTGGGATCAAAATATTAGTTTTTAAGTTTCCAACATTCGTGTGAATAGTGTTTTTACTGTTTCATAACAAATATAAATTATTTTTTGTGTTATTTTAATTAGACGTAAACTCGTAAATGTAATAACTTTTTGTTTTAATATCGAATTTTAGCGATTCCTTCGAGACGTCTTTGTTATTGAAGATATTATCATATTTTATAATTTGGGTCTGTGATGTTTAGTATACTTTAATTGTTCATAGTTTATAAAATCACTTTTTATAAACTTTAATATTGTAACGTCTTAGTTTATTCGTATAGTTCCGTTTTTAGCGATTATTTCAGAGCCGTTCTAGTAATTAAACGTTCTATTTATTTATGATGTTTTAAAAAAATAAAGGCTCCTGAATGAACGTAAACTCTTTATAAATTATTTTTTAAATAGTATTACTTATCGTAAATATGTTATAGTGTATCTTTATTCGTTATAGTCGGTGGGGGTTTTTTACGGTTATTTACATATTCGGAGTCGTCACGAGAAGTACTATTTTTTAAAAACATAAAATCCATGCCTTGGATTTCGTGCCAAAACAACCCTTATATAATCTTTTATATACTTAATTACATAAACTAAGTTTACATACTTTTCCACTTTATAAAATTACCACAAGTCTTCATAGCCTTATTTATCATACATGATACATATACTAAGGTCCATAGTCCATATTTTGTCCACACAAGTCCATGATAACAATATTAACAAGATTAGTAAGTTATTTACAACACTTTTACTTGTAGCTTTTTAAGTAAATCATTAGAAACCCTAATCTTGCATTAACACTTTTTAAGCTTAACCAAGATTGTAAAACACTTATATATCTATTTTTAACATGATCTTACCATCAACATAACATGTGTATAAGTGTACAAATTCACAATCATAAGTAAAAATACATTTTTACATGTTAAAAGATCCTAATGGTGATTTTACTACATAAACATCATATACTCATATAATCATGGAAATGAAAAGTTAAGGGCTTTAGATAACCTTAGTGATGAATGATGATGATGAGAAATAAGTGCTAAACCCTTGCTTAGACTTAAAACCAAAGCTTGCAAAAGTGAAAACCCTAGATTAGGTTATAAACCCTAATCTTACTTTCTTTGCTTCAATACTTGCAAATGGTTAAACAAGGCTTGCAAACACCTTAGTATATCTTAGGAATGATGTGTAAATACTTGTATGGGTTATAGAAAAATTTGTATGGATTATTATAAAAGGGTGTGTTGAGTCGTGGGTTGCCAAGGAGAAAAAGAGAGAGTTTTTGATATTTTTACTAAGTGTTAAGTGTATGTATGTGTTCTTTTCTCTACATACTTGTATTATATATGTATTAGCTAGTAAAAAAGATGCAATAGTAGTCTTAGAACATATGAGAGGGTCTTAAGGAAGTTTATGGTCAACATGGAAACATAACTAGCTAGGTTTTAATGAAGATATGAAGTACAAGACCAACTTGTGTAGTTTTGGAGTACGAGATAATGTGCAGACGAGCCTCGTGTCCCCGGTTGCTTCCGTTACCGTGAACAATTAATGTTTCATTTCCCCAGGGGATACGAACGATCTTTTCGGCACACGCAATGATTGCTTGGTACTTTGCCAACAAATCCATACCAATTATAGCGTCGAAACTACCAAGTTCTACGGGCATTAAATTTATATTGAATGGATGTGTTTAGGAGATCTTAATGTGCAAAACCTAAGGATAGTGTTTAACCCAATTATTCTGCCGTCAGCTAGTTCGACTTCTATAATAAGTGATCTAGGTAGATGGCAATGATATCAATTTGGGAACTTAATGCATGTAGGTCACTAAAACTGCCTATCTGCACCTAGTGTTCAAATAATTTAGGACGCATAGGGTTGTTGACGAAGGAATGTACTCTTCACGACATGGAGTTTAGGTTTGTCTGCATGTCCAGCATATACTTTGGCTGGAGCACTGTCTATTACCAACTTGATTTCCAAGGTTTTTGTGTTCTTCAGCTTTTTTTTTTTTTTGGGGGGGGGACCTTCCTCTTGAAGTGTCCTTGTGAACTTCACACTCGAAGCAAGTCGGTTTATGGCCTGACCCAGTGCCCCTTTGATTGTTCGTAGTGTTGGCATTTCCCGCACTCTCAGTCACGGGCAAAATGGCCAAATTTTGTGTTGCATTTGTCGGCATTTTGGAGACCACGGACCGTCGTGGTGATACGTTTGCATTTAGCGCATAGGGGTTGTTTAGGCTCCCCCGTATGGCTTCTCTTCTCACCATACCTGTCAGTATACGCCTGCCAGTGTTCTGCCTCTTGTTTCTGTTGTGTTGGTTTTGATTGTTTGGGGAAGTGTTTTTACAACTCTTTTGTTTTCAGCCTGTCTTTCACGCAATGGTGCTGAATTTTTATCCATTAGTTAGTTCAGATGCCATTTCAGTAGCCTCCTGCATGGTTTTCGGTTTCGATGCCACAACACTTCCCTGAATCATGTCGGGCAACCCACCGACATACCTTTCAACCTTGTCCGATTCTTCAGGAAACATTCTAACACACAGTAGTGCTAGTTCTTGGAATCGTTGATTGTACCCTGTCACATCGGTACCTTTCACTTTCAAATTCCATAACTCAACCTCGAGCTTCTTCATCTCGTTCCTCGGACAGTACTTGTCAGTCATTTTCTTTCTCAGATCTGTCCAAGTCATTGCATACGCAACATCCTGACCAACAATCCTAACGTGGGAGTTCCACCACGTCAAAGCACCTGCGAGAAGAGTACAAGTGGAAAACTTGATCTGATTATCCACAGAGCAGTTGCTTATGCGAAACACAGTCTCCATCCTTTCAAACCATTGAGTTAATTCAACAACTCCCTCAGTGCCTTTGAAATACAGAGGTTGGCACTTCATGAAGTCTTGATAGGTGCACTCTCGAGCAACGCGTTCAGTCCTCCTGACACCCGTTCCCGAGGTATGGCTGTCATCGCCATTCCTAGTTGCATCACGTGCTGCCAGTGCAGCAGTGACACCTTGATCAATCATTGCCTGAAGTTGGGCATTGGTGACAGATGTGGTAGTAGTTGTTGTTTCTGGGGCTGGTCTAGCCCTCGTGGTTCTTTTCGGTGCCATTTTCTTCAATCACAAAAAGTATAACACCCGTTAGATTTCATAAAATCTTAACCATGACATAACATATACACAATAAATAAAACAAGATCACATCCCACAGTGAAATATATAACTGAACTGAGTTCAACACTGGTATAGATAAATCGACATTCATTCACACAAATTCAATTACAACCAAAACATATTACATTCCTGACATAATACCACCATTCTATATATACATGGAAAACATACACGATTTCTTAATACAAGAAATGAAAATTACAAATCCTACTACCGTGCTAGCTGGGTATAAAACCCATAATACTTAGCCGGCTAACAAAAGATAGCTATGAATACAACATAAACCTAGAGCCCTACTAGCCGGGAGTCACCCGTAATACTTAGTAGGCTATATACAAAATAACTAGTCATAACCTGATCTATGAAGTACTACCGGCCTCCTCTGGTGCAACTGGCTGTGCTGGACCCCCAGAGGGTCCCTGCTGTCCCTGCAGTGCTGTCACCTATCCCTGTAAAGTGGTCACCTGTCCCTGTAAAGTGGTCACCTATCCCTGTAGTGACTGCATCAATGTCAAAGTCTGCACAAGTTGCTCCTGTCGGGTACGGTCAAATGTCCGTAATGTTGCAATCTCTGCCTGCCTCATGTGGTCTGCCTGTAGCATCTCTGAAGTCACAGTGTGACTCCTACGGTCACCTGCATGCAACTGTGAAATCACAGCCTGCTGACTCATCACTACAGAGCGTAATGCCATAATCTCTTAACGTGCCATATAGCTAACCTCTATGGAGCGTCCCCATGCCTCCCGAGAAACCAGAGCCTCCTGATCTAGTAGTCATGCAGTCTCATAGTGGTACTGACTATCATCAACCAATGTCTCAACTCTCTGATATATCTAGGTCTGCCTATCCTGAGTATCCCCTATTACATCATAGATATCCTGCGTGTCCTGCTCCTGAACTGCAGCAAGCTCGGTCACCCTAGTATTGACCCCTTCAAGGGGTCATCGATGCTACCTCCTCAACAGCCTCTCTCAGGTCTACCCAAACATCTCTAATCCCATAGCCGACCTGCTCGGCTCTCTATCTTCTGATCTCGGTATCCATAGTACCGACAAACCCATAGTCTGCCCTACGACCTCCAATCAGTCTAGCGGCAGCAGCAGCTGAACTTTCTCCCACCTCGCATCTCAGACCAAGATCAATACCCAACCTCTTCCGAGGTGGTAGTGTAATCTCGGGTCTGTCTGACCTGCGGTCAGAAGATAGTAACTGCAAAGGTGGTGATGAATTAGGTAGTGGTAACGGATGAGAAGTGGATGGTGTCTCGGCTCTTAGCCGGATCATAGTAGCCTTGTAACCCAATGGATGAGTAGGGCTAGCAGGTGGTAATGCAGGTAATACAGATGCTGGTGGTGATGCTAGAAGTGGGGGAGATGGTATCTGTGGTAATGGAGATGATAGTGGAGTAAGTGGTGATGGTGGTGGAGTGGTTAAGGTAAGAAGTCGCTCGACCTCTTCCCTAGGAGGAAGTGATATGGATGGCTCATCCCGGATAAATATCCTGGCAGTCATACGATGTACAAGTAGGACGGAGTCGGCCGGAGCTGGGTGCTCCTCCTCCTCCTCATCCTCGTCCTTGTCCTCGTCATCAGCATCATCTCTGGAAGGCTCCTCCTCCTCATCATCATCATCCTGGTCAGCAGGATAGTCAGCTGGATCCTCCACCGGATCCTCATCATCATCAGCCTCCTGCTCCTCCTCCAGATCAGACTTAGGAATATATCCTGGTGAATCTGCAGTGGGTGAGGCAGCAGCAGGCAGTGGCTGCTCCTCGGCCAGGAGTATCTCATCCTCCAGTGGCATGTACTCAGGGTACATCGGCTCAGGAACAAAGTCCAGTGGGGGTGGTTACTGCGGCTCCTCGGGGCCAGGCATATAGTCAGGCGATGGTGGAGCCTGATAAGCAGCCACTATATAAGCATATGGGTCCTCTGGCATCATAGGTGGTCCGTCGACTCCTGGTACCAATCTGTAACACCCTAAATTGGGTCGCAGCGAAATAAGGGTCCGTCGACTCCTGGTGAGCCCACATATGATGAATCCTCAAATGGACTTGACACTTGCGTGTATGTGACTGTGGAATCTTCTGAATCCGACATCGTAATATCTGAAAATCAAAAAGTAGCTTACATAAGTATTTAGTATAAGACCTATATAGTAATATACATATTATATTATAACACGTATATCAATCATGAATGCATCTAGTCTAACCAACTAATGCAACAACTAGTATATGCATGTATGTATGCATGTATATCCCGTGCAACCACTTTTGCACTAAAGCAATGTTTTGAAAATGGTTATAGTCCAGCAAAAACATTTTGACCTAGTTCTCTATAACCTTGGCTCGGATACCAATATGTAACACCCCCAAATTGGGTTCTTGCTCTGCGAATACAGGGTTCCGGCGGCGTGTACATCTTAGATCAATAACACAAGATATATATAGAACGACCATTAAAAGTCGTTTAAAACTGATACATTAGATTTAGCAATCATTTGTTACAAAAAGCCCGAAGGTTAACTTATTCATTGTTCATATTACAAAGATACTAGTTCATAATACATGATTTCCAAAATATAATGCAACCATATCTTTAAGCATGTCATCCCAAAATTCAAAATCACGAATGTATCGCTTGTACCTTGTGCTTACTGACCTCTTGAAAAACATTGCTTTTTTAATACGTCAACAAATAATGTTGAGTGAATCTAGGTTTGTTAATCGTATAAAGTTGGAACACAAGATTTCCCCAAGTATATGATAATGCAGGAGATGCAAAACATCACATAATTGTAATTACGTTTCTCTAAGCTCATGACACTGAAGCTCGGCATAAATAAATGGCTATATATAATTACCCACATTGCCCGTATTTTTGTTCTAACCCGCAACATCCCTAATCCGACATGGTATACGTTCGTTTGCCTAGTGATATCTAATCACCTGAACGGGGATGTCAAACCCAATAGATCTATTCATTACATTCGCGCTTACTGAGACCAATCCAATTGGTTATACCATAATTAACAGTTAATGATAATGGGCTCAACTTGGGTTATCGCTACTTAGACAACACAGTAATCCTTGTATTAATTATATACTTGGTCCGTTATAAAACAAATGCATGTTTTCCCACCTTTCATAAAATTATAAAACAATCATGTAAAACGTGGGCTATAGAAATCACTTTGAGTTAATGATAATCTATAATATCACCAGATAATGCGTCACGTAAATGATCGAATGCAAACCTAATCCAATATTAGGTGTATAAGTTCTTAATCACATTGTGAACTATTATCAATATACAGATCTATCGTAGCTAAATCACCATCTTTTTGTAATATATATACAAGGTCTATGTATACAAGTATATGTAGCTACAATCACCTTTTATTATTATCGTTTGGTTAAAACTAGAATAACTTTCGTTTTAATAAATCGTCAGATGCAACCTATTTAAATTAAGGTCGTATAAGTACTAATCACATTGGGTAATTACTACCATGCATAATTCTATATAGCTAATCACCATCTAATTGTTTTGGTAAAATTGTGTTTAATAAGTTAAAACGTTTATAATTTCCGTTGTAGTAAAACTGGCGTAACTTTCGCGTTTTAAGCCCGATTTTGACGTTTCTTATGCCCACGCTTTCGTATTAGGACGAGTTATCATAATTTGACATTTTCATATTTTTAGTCCCCTGATGAACAGTACTTTTTACTGTTCACACCAGTTATAAAGTTATTTTTATAGTTTTAGTTATCGTAAAACCCGTAAACGTCGTATTTTATTCGTTATAGCTCCGTTTTTAGCGATTCTTTCGAGCACGTTCTCGTAATTGAAAGTTCTATTTATTTATGAGGTTTACAAAAATAAATGTTTCTGTCATGAACAGTAACTTTTATAAAAATGGTTTTATAAAAGTATTTTTATACATTTTAAGTATATAAACTCGCGTAATTCATAACTTCTTCGTTTTTAATCGAAAAATTACGATTCTTATCATTTTAGAATCCTAGAAATGTGTATAATCTATTAAAAACATCAAACTTTCTGTTTTGTATAATTTTTATAAAAGTTATTTTATAAACCCGTTTAATTAACGTATAACTCGTAATTAGCGTATCTTTTTCGTTATTAATCCGTTTTTCGAGTTTCTTATCTTTTTGGAATCGTCGTGAGGTGTATTATCTTTCTAAATGTAAAACCCACTGTCTTGGATTCGAATCCAAACAGCCCTTTTTAAAATCCATGTGTATACTTATTTATATAACTTGTTTTATATACTTTTCAACCAAGTAAATTACCACAACTTCTTTACAAGTCTTTATATCATATGTCATACATAATATAATGTCCATTGGTCCATAATTTGTCCAAAAATGTCCAAGAAATCACAAGACCCATTTGTGTACACACTTATTTATCTAGTAACTTTCATAAGTATACTTTATGTACTAGTTTATACATGAACCTTTTATACATTAATCAAAAGTGTACAAGAGTTATACTTCCATTATAACATCATTTTAGCTTCCATATAACTTGAATAAAAGTCCATGAAAAAGATTAACAAGTCTTTTGCCACACTTTTACTTGAAACTTATTAAGTAACTTTTAGAAACCCTAATTTGTACATATACATTTTTACACTAAATCAACATGGTACAATACTTTTATATCCATTTTAACATGATATCATTAACATCATAACATATGTACAAGTGTACAAAACAATGATCACAAGTAAAAACTCTTTTTACATGTTCAAAAGTCCTAAATGGTGATTCTTGCTATAAAGAACTAACATATGCATAAAAACTCATGAAATGAAAAGATAAAGGCTTTTAGATAACCTTATGATGAATGATGATGATGAGAAATACGTGCTAAACCCTTGTTTAGACTTTAAACCCAAGCTTGCACACTTGAAAACCCTAGTTTTCTTAGAAAACCCTAATCTTGCAAAACTTGCTTCAATACTTGTAAACCTTTAACCAACCCTTGAAAACACCTTAGGTTATCATAGGAATGATGTATGAATGTGTGTATGGTCTTGTAAAATCAAACTATGGATTGTGTATAAAGGGGTGTTGATGCCGTGGGTTTTTAAGAGCCAAAAGGGAGAGAATTGTTTTGATTTTTGGTAAAGGAAATGGATGTATGTTTTTCTCTTTCTAAAGTGCAAGTATATGTAATGTAAACTAGTAAATAACAAAGACTAATAGTCTTATGGTCCAAGGGGAGGGGGGAGGGGGGGTGGACGGCTCACATGATCTAAATAGGGATGACTAGTGACTTAAATCACTAGTCATGATAAAAGTCTTATAATCCCATACTTGCACCTTACTATAATTTATTACATATGTTTCCATGTTCCTTATTGTGGACATGATCCCATGGATTTAAGGAATGAAGTGACTAATATTGTATTTTGTATAAAAGAAAAGAATTTGCATGTATTACTTGATATGAAAAGTTGTAGTATTTATTTAAAGTGTATATACTTGCAAGTTGTAAAAGTTTTGATATTTACTTTATTATCCTAACTCCAAATCCGGCCATGTCAACATATATGTGATAATACTGAGTAACTTTTAGGTATTGGGTATAAAAGTGGGTATTTGTTGAAGCGTAAAAATATTTTTGTGGTTCCGGGTATGCCTAAACTTAATTTATCGCAAAACGTAACAATTTTACGCAACCGATAAAAATAGTAAAATGAACAAAGACCATAATTATTCTCAAAATAATTATTTAATACTTGATTGATGTAAACGTTTAATTGCTTGATGCCCGTTTACATTGAATGATCATTTTTAGCTTACGCGATTTTACTTAATACATGAAATTAAAAACAAACGCGTACAACACCAAAAAAAATAGTAGATTTATTGACGTCGTCAATGACCTGAAAACACAGGGTGTTATATGGAAGCAGGTGGCAAAGATCGTCCACCAATGTTAGCACTGGGTAATTACGTTCAGTGGAAATCCAGAATCAAGAGATACATTGACACCAAACCTAACAATGAACTCATCCACTATTATCTCCAAAATCCACCATACAAGTTTAAATGGACTGAGAAGACAGTTCCAGTTGCAGAATGTAGTTCTGAAACAACTACAAAAGGGTATATGGAGAACTATATGAATGTTTCACAAGACATACGCGATCAACTGAATGCTGAAGCTGAAGCCGTTCAGATCATTCTCACAGGGATAGATAACGATATCTATTCCATAGTTGATGCTTGTCCTAATGCATGTGAAATGTGGAAAGCCATTGAAAGGTTGAAACAAGGTGAATCAATTAATGTTCAAGATCTTGAAACCAATTTGTATTGGGAGTTTGGAAAATTCACATCACAGGATGGTCACTTGAATCGTATTACTCAAGGTTCTATAAGATGATGAATGAGCTAGTCAGAAATTAGTGTGATGTTACAAATCATCAAGTGAATGTCCAGTTCTTACTTCAACTACAACCAGAATGGAAAAGGTTTGTGACACTTGTTAAGTAGAGTCAAGAGCTAAAGACTGTCTCCTATCACAAACTTTATGACATCCTGAAGCAACACCAAAATGAAGTCAACAAGATAAGAGCTGAAAGACTAGCACGTACTGCTAATCCACTTGCACTTGTTGCTCAACAACGACCAGTTTACAATCCTCAAAACCATCCTACTTAAAACAATCAATATTCCAACACCAGATCACAACAATCTACAAGAAATAGAGGAAAAGCAGTTGTCAACTCTTTTGCTCCTATTTATGATCAAGAACCTGCTAGGGTTACTGACGATGATGAAATGTCAAAGGAAAAGGAAATTGACAAACTTATGGCTTTAATTTCTCTCTCGTTAAAGATAATCTACAAACCTACCAGCAACAACCTTTAAACTTCATCAAACACCAGTAGAGCTAATCAAGATAATTCTCTAAGAATCAACAGAGGAACTGGGTATGATAATCAGAGGGTAATTAATGTTGCTGGGGCTAGGGATAATGTAGGTACTCAAGTTGTGTAGAAGTCTAGGATTCAGTGTTATAACTGCAAGGAATATGGGCATATATCAAGGGAATGTCAGAAACCGAAACGAGTAAAGGATGCAGCTTATCACAAAGAAAAGATGTTATTGTATAAGCAAGAGGAAGCTAGAGTTCAGTTGAATACAGAGCAAGCTGATTGGAAGGATGATACTGATGATGAGTCTGATGATCAGGAATTGGAAGCATATTATATGTACATGGCACAGATTCAAGAGGTTACTCTAGATTCTGCTAAAAATTCTAGACCCATATTTGATGCTGAGCCATTGCATAAGCTCGTAGAGATAATTCTATTCATCGTCGACTCTGGGTGCTCAAAGCACATGACCGGAAATCTCAAACTTCTAACTAATTTTGTGGAGAAATTTCTAGGAATGGTGAATTTTGGAAATGATCAAATTGCACCGATTCTTGGTTATGGAGATTTGGTTCAAGGAACTATTACTATCAAAAGGGTTTATTACGTCGAAGGGCTAAATCACAATTTATTCTCCGTCGGTCAATTCTGTGATGCGGATTTAGAAGTTACTTTTCGGAAGTCTACATGTTATATCCGTGTTTTGAAGGGAAATGATCTTCTCACAGGTTCTCATGGCACGGATTTGTATTCAATTACTCTTCAAGACACAACATCTCCCATCCAATTTGCTTAATGGCCAAAGCAACATCATCTCAAGCATGGTTATGGCATCGTCGCCTCTCTCATCTAAAATTCGACACCATTAACTTGCATTTGAAGAATAATATTGTCACTGGCCTTCCAAAATTAAAATTCGTCAAAGATCATCTTTGTTCTTCTTGTGAGTTGGGTAAAGCAAAAAGAAAGTCTTTTCACACTAAGACTACCCTGAGTTCCAAATGACGGTTACAACTTCTACACATGGACTTATGTGGTCCTATGCGGGTAGAAAGCATTAATGGAAAGAAATATGTTCTCGTAATTGTTGATGACTACTCCAGATACACTTGGACTCACTTCTTGAGGTCTAAAGATGAAACACTTGCAGTTCTCATTGATTTCCTCACACTTGTCCAAAGAGGACTTCATGCTCAAGTTAGAACAGTTCAAACTGACAAAGGTACATAATTTTTGAATAAAACTCTTCATGCATACTTTGCAAAAGAGGGTATAAGACACGAAACATCAACTGCTGGAACACCTGAACAAAATGGCGTTGTAGAAAGACGAAACCGTACTCTTGTTGAGGCTGCTCGAACAATGCTAAGCGCCGCTAAAGTTCCATTGTTCTTCTGGGTTGAAGCAATTGCAACGGCTTATTTTACTCAAAACCATTCACTTATAATTCCTCTACATAAGAAAACACCTTACCACATCATCAATGCCCGAAAATCATCACTTAAGTTCTTTCACATTTTTAGCTCTCTTTGTTACATCATCAGAGATGGTGAAAATCTTGATAAGATGAAGGAAAAAGGTGATACATGTATATTTGTAGGGTATTCTACCCAGTCAAGAGCCTACAGGGTATTTAACAAGAGAACAAGAATAATAATTGAAACCATTCATGTTAACTTTGATGAATTTCCTCAAATGGCGTCAGATCACGTCAGTTCTGACCGCGTTCCACAATGTTCGACTATGGTACTTAAACAAGAAAGTTTAAGTCCCGATCCCCAAAGTCAAGAAAATGTTCCTCAAGTAGCTAAGACAGTAACAACGTCAAATGAGTTGGAATTGCTATATAGTCCGATATTCAATGAATTACTTAATGGATCTACTCTAGTTGTGTCAAAGTCTTCCGCTGTACATACTGCTGATGCTCCTGATAAACGTCAACATCAAAACAAAACTCACTCTTCTACAACAACCGTTGTTGCAGCTGAACCTCCATTGAACATTCATACAACACCTCAAACTACAAATCAAGCACCAACTCAAGTACCAACTGTCACTGCCCCTGAGAACATTATTCAAGCGGACACCAATACCGAATATGCATAAGGTGACGACGATGAATTTATTAACATCTTTAGTACACCGGTACGAGAACGAGGGGAGACATCGTCTTGTCATGTTGATTAAACATGCATACATTCTATCAACACTATCCTTCTAGACAACATTGGACAAAAGATCACCTGTTAGAACAAGTCATTGGAAATCCTTCTCAATCAATTAGAACAAGACTTCAGCTAGAAACAGATGGCGAGATATGTATGTTTGCACTTACCGTAAGTCGAACCAAATCGAAGAACATCAAAGAAGCCATGGCTGATTCTGCATGGATTGAATCAATGTAGGAAGAACTTCACCAGTTTGATCGATTAGATGTATGGGAATTAGTCAACAGACCACTTTGCAAAAATGTCATAAACTTAAAGTGGCTCTGAAAAAACAAACGTGATGAGGAAAATACTGTTATTCGCAACAAATCTTGTCTTGTAGCTAAGGGATATGCTCAAAAGGAAGGAATTGATTTTGAAGAGTCATTTGCACCAGTTGCTTGGTTGGAGGCTGTCCGGTTGTTCATTGCATACGCTGCATACAAATCATTTATCGTATACCAGATGGACGTCAAAACAACATTTCTTTACGGTCTACTAAAGGAAGAAGTGTACGTAAACCAGCCAAATGGATTTGTTGACCCATATCATCCTGACCAAGTTTACCGTCTCAAGAAAACATTATATGGTCTCAAACAAGCACCAAGAGCGTGGTATGATGGACTCTCTAATTGCCTAGTATCCAAAGGATTCTCAAAGGGTTTTATTGATCCAACTTTGTTCATAGCTAAACATGGGGAAGACATATTGCTTGTGCAAATTTACGTTGATGACATTATTTTTGTTTCTACAAACCCAAAACTTTCAAAATGATTTGAAAAACTAATGCACAACAAGTTTGATATGTCTATGATGGGGGAGCTGAAATTCTTTTTAGGAATTCAGATCCACCAATCCCCTCGTGGTATCTTTATAAACCAAGCTAAGTATGCTCAAGAGATACTTAAAAAGCATGGTATGACCTCATGTGATAGCATTGGTACACCAATGGCTACAAAACACCTTGATGCTGACTTGAGTGGTACTCCGGTCGACCAAACGAAATATCGTAGTATGGTCAGAGCACTCATGTACCTAACAGCAAGTAGACCAGATATTGTTCATGCTACATGTTATTGTGCTCGTTATCAAGTGAAACCGACTGAGAAACATCTCACTGCGGTTAAACGGATCTTTCGGTACCTTAAAGACTCCATTAACATGGGTCTCTGGTATCCGAAGGACACCGGTTTCGAACTAACTGCTTTTTCAGATTCGGATCACGCGGGCTGTCTCGATTCACGTAAGAGCACATCTGGTGGCATACAATTTCTAGGTGGTGATAAGTTAGTCAGCTGGTCATCCAAAAAGCAGGACTGCACTTCAATGTCTTCAGCAGAAGCCGAGTATGTGTCTTTATCTGCGTGCTGCGCTCAAGTTCTATGGTTGAGAACTCAGCTCACAGATTATGGCTTTCACTTTGATAAAATACCTATGTATTGTGACTCAAAGGCAGCCATAGCCATCTCGTGCAATCCAGTCCAGCATTCCCGTACCAAGCACATCGATGTCAGATATCACTTCATAAAGGAACAGGTTGAAAAGGGTATTGTTGAATTATTCTTTGTCGGAACTGAATACCAGTTAGCTGACTTGTTTACTAAAGCTTTATCGGAAGATAGGTTTAAGTATCTTGTCAGACGACTCGGTATGAGATGTTTGACTCCAGATGAACTGGAGGTTCTGGCAAATGAATCTGCTTGATCCATCAAACATCAATTTGTAAATATTTTTCTTCTCTCTTTATTTTTGATTTATAAAAAATTTTGAAAAAGAAAATACAAAAATATAAAACCAACAAAAAGAAAATAGAAAAATATAAAACCTAGAAAAACAAAATATAAAATCAATTTTTTTTTTCAAAAATACCAAAAAGAATCTTCTCGACATGTCTCTTGGAATCGATAACATTTACGTACCTAGAAATGTTGATTAACATCGACACGGGCGTGTAAATGAAGTTCGAGCAAGAGTTTCAAATGCTTTCAAAACATGTCATTTCTAAATTTTTCTCTATGACTTATGTACATTTCAGTGCATAACTCGGACCCGAACGTAATAGGGAAGTGTACGCTTCAGTGCGCTTACTCTAAAAATAGAAGAGAAGTCTTCTATCATGTGTTTTTAAAAATCGTTGAACATAATTTTTCAAAAAGAACTTTCAATGTCAAATTGTCCACAATATAAGTTGTGGTATCTTTCCATAAAAAGTGGTATTTGTTAAAATTGTGTGTTCAACACTCCCTTCCTCGAATAAGTTTTAAAGAATTGTAGTACGTACAATGTCATTTTATGTGGATCAATTTCTGAGGGGGAGCTTTTTAAAACCAAAGCCTTTTAATGTGTTGGGTACATTTCATAAATGTCAATTTTATGTATCCAAACACATTTTGTGAAATTAAAATGTGGAAACTTAATGTCAATTAATAATATACATTGTTCACTAAGGCATCTCACTTCGTCTTCAACATTTTGTGGTGTCATATCAATTTTTCATTCCAATGTCAAGTTTTAATAAATATTGGTATCCTACATATACTGTTGAAGGGGAGCAATCTAAAAAATGAATTCATGCAATATCGTGGTATAATTTTTCTCCCCATGTAATTTTTCATGTCAAATTTTAATCAATTGGTATTTCAAATACTAAATATTTTATTATTTAAAATAAGGGGAGAAAATGTAATTAAAATATGATATAGAAGAATGTGATATTTAAGACTCTAAGTGCAACTCTTTCCTTTATGTGCTAAACAATTTCTAATCTCGAAGCACATGTGTAGGGGGAATATTTCAAAATGACAATGTCAGAAAATGGTTTTATGGTTCGATCTCTATACCCAACAACCTATTAATTTCACGACGATTCTGAAGTCATAAGGTGGTTAGGTTAGGAATAAGTCCTACGATCCAACCAAAACTGGAGGGATCTACCCAAGGACAATCCATAGTTAGAAATAGCAGTCCTTAGGTATGATTGGAGAAGAATGAGTATAAGGGAAAAATGCCGACTAAGATTGAGCTAACACTGGAACAATCACAACAAGGTGTTAGTAATGATGTCTTGGTAAGCATTGAAGGGGTTGAAGAATGAAAAAGAAATGTATGGATAAAGGGTGAAAACAAAGCAACCCTCCAAACACCCTAGGCAGAAACCAAGCCAATCCATAATCTATCAAAATCACAAAGATGATTGTTGGTATTCAAGAATGACATCATAGACCTAGTGATGCAATGTACAACCCTTCCCAGCCATTCGAGTTTCTCTTAAAAGAAACTTGTCTCATTTGTCACGGAGATACATACGTTATCTATTGACATCTCACTCCGAGATTGTTGATATTGAATAGGTGGCAGTCTGCTCCAGCCTCTGATTACTAAAACCAAAGTGCACAAATCGAGTCTAGAGCCAGAAGAGATCAAATTATAAATCTCATTAGGACACAATGTCAAAATACACTTGTTGAACACCATAAAGTTCATAAGTTGTAACAAAGAGTCCTACGCATTATCCTTGAGATCTTGCCAGAACATCCGAGTGATACTTAAGTATTCACCGTGAAGATGGAAATCCTGCTTGAGCCAACATCAAACAAGCTCTTGGTAGGTGACTTGCAAGATTCTATATGAATCAAACTTGTCTCAACTAGAAAGAAACGATGGTGCGATTCTATGAGAATCAAACTTGTTCCAGTAAAATGAATTGATGACTTAATCAGAAAGATAGTAACTATCTGATTCACTCTTACCGTGTTGTCTGCTTCGAGACGTTCCGGTAACGAGAACTGCTAGTACAGCTGCGAAACCTTGTCAAGAAGATTCATATGAATTCTATCTGATCACAGGCAGTATTTATACTGATTATCGGGGAACCATGGTTATTGCAACCGTATTCGACGAAGTAACAAAGACACTTTCGTCCATATCTGTTGTTTATCACTAACCTTTTAAATGCAGATTCAAACCTCGGAGTTGCAACCATGTACCAGCGAAGTCGGATTCATTACCACATACTCATACTTGAGCTCCAAAAAGTCAATCATTTAGCATCAAGAGTGTTGATTCTAAACTTCCTCAAAGATCTTCAAAGTCAAATCAAGAACCATATTTTGAGGAGATTGTTAGCCTTATGTTCATATAAGTTAAACAAGAATGCGATAAGTATGAGTATGTCGGTCAAGAGCACAAGATGATCAAGAACGTCAAATCAAGATGATTCAAGTCAAGGAGATGATGCAAGATAAGGATCTCAAGAACTCAAAGTCAAAAGATAAAGGCTCAAGATCAAGATCATGAGGCATGAATGAACAAAGCTATTACAAAAAAGACAAGACCAAAGAAGGCAAAGCTCAAACGTCATATCTACAACATTGGGGAAGATAAAGTCAAAACAAGGCAACCTCCTACAAGAATGTTATCGGTAGTACAAGAATGTCAACATAGAAGATCAAGTCCTTCACATAAAGAATACCTCAACAACGGAGGAGTTTGAAGAAAGAGACCTCAATATTGGGGGAGATTGTTAGCCTTAATTTTATATAAGTCAAACAAGAATGTTATCGGCTGTATAAGTCAAATAGGTCTTGTAATGTAATAGGCTAGTCGGGTATTAATGGGCTTGGATTGTAATCTAATATTGTCTATGTTTCGGGTTCAAAGCCCAAGTTAAGCCAAGTCCGACCTATTAAGAAAGCCCAAGTGCCAAGTAATAAGCCAAGGGTATAAAAGAAACCCTCTCCACACATGGAGAGGGTGTTGGTCATTTGTGTGTGTGTTTTTCACATGTGTAAAGGATCAACCACTTTACTTTCTCTCTCTAATAAATCTTCCATTTTCCTCTCTTTTCTTCTTTCTTATTCGGCTTATTAGAGCTTATTTGGGTTTGCTTATAGTTGTGTTTGGATTAATAGTGGGATAACACAGCAGTACAAAGTTGTAGAAGCCCTTAATTCCCAACACGCATTCCTATCGTCAAGGTACGATGGAACTCCAGGAGATGTCCTGAGTTCACCTGGGAACGCGGGAAGACCAGTTTGAAGCAAATATCCATACTGTTTTTCGTCACCTCACACCGGATACCATCAAATGGAGTTTCGAGGACGGAAACTCTCTTAACGAACAAAGACTGTGACAACCGGCACTTTTCCAAGTTAAAATTTGGCTATTAACTTACCATTTTTCACTTTTTACATTTACGTGATTAATTTAACGTATAACCAGGAGATTACCTCGTGTTTTAGCAAAAACATCTTTGTATATGTTTCGGCTTTAGACTAAGTGTAGTCTACTCATGACTAGCGTGTTATGACTTTACGGGCATATTTCTATATGTCGCATGCTTATATTTTACGAGTTAGGGAAATTATTTACTTATGCATTTTTCATTTGCATGCATGTATATATATTTTCCCTCCCAAACAAAAATATCTAGATATTATACATAGTTAAAATCTAAATTTTTAAAACCATTTTTGGTCCCCTCCCTCCCCCTTTGTTCGACCGAGCACCACCTCACACGACCACCACCACATGGTTTTGTTTTTGTTGTCTTACAAAGATACATGTGGTCACTCTTGGTCTTTGTTTTCTAGCCATGGTCTTTCCCTTTAATTTTCAACAAAATTGTACACTTTATTTTCTAATGCACATGCTACACTTACATTTTTTTTAAACTATACATATATTCTTGCACTATGATAAAAATTTAAACCCTCCATCCTCTTAATACCCACGACACACACACATATACACTAGTCACACCAACAAAACCATGTGCACATTCTTTATGGCTAGCTTATATTAGTACCCTTATTTTGTTGTCAAGCTCAACCAACTAGCACATTTCCTCTTTGCAAGCTTACATTAGTACCCTCCTTGTTTTACTAGCAACAAACTTTGTCTTATTCAAAAATTGATCCCATATCTATATAAGTAACTAGCTTATTCATTCACACACTCACAAATCAAAATCAAAACTCTCTCTTCTCTCTTCTCTTTTGGTTCGAATGGTACAAGACCCAAAAAAGGGGTGTTCGTCTTTTTTATATTTCAAGATTCGGGATCATATACATACTAGTGGTGTTTGATTTGGTTAGTTCGGGTTGCTTTTGGATCGAGTTCGAATTATACATAGTTATATTTTCGGGTTAATCTTCATCTATTTCCTTCATTTTTGTAAGTAAACATTTTTCTCATATTTTTGTACTTTTCATTTCATCTTCATATACGTTTATCGCCATACATGTTATTTTATAAAAACTACACTTAACAAATGTTTATATATAAAAGTCTTATGTAAAAAGTTCACTTTTGAGCTCGTTATCATTTTTTTAAATACATATGTTGTCGAAAGTTATATTTATGCTTATTCATGTATATTTGGTTGTAATAAGCTTAAACGTTGAGACTTGTCGAAGTGTTGTGGATTTATATAGTGTTAGGATGAGGTTTATTTGCAAGTGGGTTTGTGGATTCTGGATTTGTGTCGTTGGTGGATTATGGACTATAAGAATATGATTAAAATCGGTGGAAGGGAAACATAGGTAGTACTTTTGGTTACGTTTTCATGGCCGATTAATATGTGTTAAAATGGATTTTTAGTAGGTAAACGACAATTTGTTAAAATAGACGAAATACATATATTTTCTAAACTCCGTTTTTATAGTGTCAAAACGTATATTTTAAAAGTGTTGGAAACTTGTATTTTAAAAAGAAGGAATATTATTCGTACTACTTTAAAAATATTTTTTTAATAGACTTAACGACCGTTAGGTAGAAAATAGTAACTAGACTATAAATAGACCATATAAAATGCTAAAAGTATGAATTTGGAATTTATCGAAAAGACTTAGTAACGAGCTACGACTATTCAAAGTTGGACTATTTTTCTTATAAAAGTGTTAGAAGCTTTTATTAAAATGTTGACTTTTACGAAGAACTTAGTTTGACTTTAAAAGTCAGACGCAAACATGTCAAAGTGATAAATAGCCAAAATAACCCCTTTAGCATATTCGTTACTTATTTTTATTCAACTTACAATATGCTACTATAATTTAGGTTGCGGTTAGGAATTGCACCATTTCATACTTGATCGAACTTTCACTGTTGTACGGTTTTGCTTGAGGTGAGTTTTATAGCCATGCTTTTACTCGTTTTTACGAATACTTTTACAAATCTCAGGGTGAGATGCATTACTTTGTTTTACGTTTGGACGCAAGTACTTTACCTTAATTTTTACATGATTACGGATTAGCTTAAGTACCGTTAACCTATTATGCCCCATAATGAACCGTTAATTACTTGTATAAGCGTGAGTGTTATAAATAGATCTATTAGGATTGACATTCCCCGTCCGGGTTTGGTGATCCTTACCTGATTCGGAAATACCGAACAAACGGACGTATATCATGTCGGAATACTAGGTGGTCTCGGGTTGGCCACCTACTCGGGCACTTTACCTTGCACTAATTTGCATACTTTGTCTAGCTTCAGTATCATGAGCTTAGTGCAATCGTCATTACTTTTATGTGTATTATATACCATGCAATAATTACTTTAAATCTTGCAGTCCACATTTCTATTACACTAAACCTATGAACTCACCAACTTTATGTTGGCACTTTTAAGCATGTATTCTCAGGTGCTTAATCCCGTAAGAGCATTTATGAAGTCTTTGGAGTTCGTATCATCATCATGGTTCATCTCATGGATTTTACTTGCATCTAAATCATTCTGGTTGTATTTTATCAAATTATTACTTATCTTGATGCAATACTTTTGGGATCGCTTGTCTAAAACTTATTTAAATTTTATGTATCAACGAGAGTATTTTTAAACAAATCATTTAGAGGTCGTTCTCTGTTAGCCTTAAAATATAAAGACTTATCGAAATTATATTAGTTTACTAAGTAAGCCATACGCAAGGACTAGAAGCGACAGTATGCATAAGATAGGTGTATGACTTGCTATATATTCCCCTCCTTACTTCCAATGAGGGGTGATGAAAACCATTTGTATCTCATAAGTGTGTGTGTTTTCTCCTCATTCTCTTAAAAAATACACACATCTTTCCCTTTCTCTCAATCTAATAAATATGGCATATTATCACTTTAATCCTCCCCGACCTTTAGATAGTTCTTGGTTAGTGAATACTATATGATAATAATTGGTATCAGAGTTAACCAGGGGTGTTTCATGTTTGTGAGTTGCTTATTCATGGTGTTCGTGTGTTTGGAAGCTTAATCGTAGCTTATTTTTAAGCTACAAGACCACGGTTTGTTTGGATATTGGTTATTTCTACAAAAGCTTGAAACTATTCTCTCTTAAAATGTTTCTATGATTTATTAGGTATTGAAACAGCTTATACAAGCTTATTTTAAGCTTATAAGTTTGTGGCTTATTTTGTGGTTTATGGCTTATTTTACTTAAAAGCTTAGTTCTCTCCTCGTCAAGACATAAGTTGGTTATTATGGTTTAATTCATGGCTTATTTGTGGAAAAATGAGCTTAGTATAACTGCTTCTTATATGCTTATTCGATGGTTTAAGAAGGAGATGAAAAAGGACGAATTTTGTACATGCAAGAAAAGTACAGTCGATTTGAGTCTTATCAGGTGATTTAACTTGCATTTCACGCGATTTTTTCATTATATATCAGGCGATTTGAGCAGGCATTCAAGCGATTTGAACAGGTCATGCGGTTTGATACTAGGCGGTTTGACAGGAAAAATCACACAATTTGTTCAGCTTATTCAGTCGATTTGAGTAAGGTTTTTACTCGATTTGAGTTGACAAATCATCGATTTGTTCATTATATATCAGGCGATTTGACAAGACACTTAGGCATTTAAGCTAAGTAATCAGGCGATTTGACAAAAGATTTTACGCGATTTGAGCTAAGTAATCAGGCGATTTGACAAAAGATTTCACGCTGTTTGAATTCTTATCAAGCGATTTGAACTAGGTCAATCTACGCATCAGGTGGGCATGAGACTAAATTTGGGCTTCAAATGAACAAGGCAATCATTACAATACAACACCAAAGCAAACACAACACTTAATGGTAAAACGATCCTATATAAGATTCACTCAAATGACAAATAGCTATGGATTCAGATTAAAATGAAAAGTGATCAAGGAATTGATTTGGTATATATTATTTTTGATTGAAGTGGGGTTTCACGAAAGTGTCTACTTATTTCATCATCGAGACTTCCTTCTACTTTCTACCCCTTTTCTTTAAACCCCCTTATCGATTGATGACTTGCTTAAGCATGAAGGAATATGATTAAGACTTTGATTATCTAGTTATACTTGATGTAAAGAGTTACATTGTAGTACTCACAGTGTATAGCTATCACTTTAAGGAGTTACGTTGTGGTGCTCAATGTCACATGCAGATGCAGATGTGGATAGTTTCAAGAGGTGTTGTACTTCTTATACTTTTGATGTTGGGTATAGGGTACTTATAGGTTTGCTTCTGTGCCGTTCTTTAATCAATAATAGTGCAAGCTTAATTAACAAATTTTGGGGATTGTACTTTAGTTTCAAGTTTGGAATATCGGGTTTACTTTACCATGTGGTCACAACAGATAGCCGACAGAATACGAGGTTGGTAAGTTAGCCAGAGAGTTTAAAGGGTTAAGATGTGATCAGCAACTCTTACGGGATATTATTGTGAACGACAATGGTACTTCACAGTCTAAGCAAAATTTTCCAAGTTCTTCAACGATGTTCATAAGTTTTCAAGATTTGTGCTTAAGACAAGAACTTCTCGATTATATGAGCATACACGACAATGATGCTTCTAAGACTTTGCAACCATCATGGGGGAAAACGTGTACTTTGGAGTTATTAGTTCAACTTCTAGGGGGAAGTAGTGTACATTTGGTATAAAGTTGTGGATTTATGATGGGTTTCTACTTCACTTAGTATGGTTTGTGTTAAGTATTCTGCATACGTGAGAAGAATTGTTGCTGATTTCTTGCATGTTCCCTCGAACGGATATTTACCAAGACAAAATGTCATGAAACAGTATAGAAGCAGTAATATTTGGTGTGGTTGGCCTCTTCTTATATAAAATTCCGCTGTGCATGTTAATGACAAAGATAGAAGATTGTTCAAGCTACATCAAAGTTTCAGAATCTGCTCAAGATACGGATGTTGGTTTGGGGGAAGCTGATTCAGAAACTTCGCCAAAAAGGAGTCTATAAAGAAAGCTTTTTAATACATGTTGCATGGATTGGGGGAAGTTAATCTAACTCATGCATATTATAATGGTTCATGAACAAGTAAAGACACTAAAGATCCAAGCTGGAGTACAAGTATGAAGACCAGAAGACACATAAGACATCTTCAGCATTAGAAGAACTTTGGAAGACTTTATTTTGTTGTATTTGTACTTGCTAGGAACATTGTATGTAACTCCGTATGTCTACATATTGGGGGAAGATTGTTAGCCTTAAAATATAAAGACTTATCTAGAATTACATTAGTTTACTAAGTAAGCCATATGCAAGGACTAGAAGCGACGGTATGCATAAGATAGGCGTATGACTTGCTTATATTCCCCTCCTTACTTCCAAGGAGGGGTGAGGAAAACTATTTGTATTTCATAAGTGTGTATGTTTTCTCCTATTTCTCTCTAGAAAACACACACATCTTTCCCTTTCTCTCAATCTAATAAATATGGCTTATTATTACTTTTATCCTTCCCGACCTCCATATTGTTCTTTGTTAGTGAATATTATATATTAACATTCTCTTTATCTTATGAAGTCACCACCCCTGATTTACCATTCCGTTATGATATTTTGAGGGTGTGACACAAACCCTCCTTGGTTTGACACAATCCCTGCTGAAATGACCAGTCTGTCCATAATAAAAACACTCATTTCTTCCTACACGACATTCACCAAAGTGTCGCTTCTTGCAATTCCTGCATAATGGATTATCAAATTTCTGACTACTTCATGTTTCTGATATGTATTTCCTTTCACCCTCTATTCTTGCTTTCTTTGAAGATAAATCCTTTTGATCATGCTTTCATTTCTGAGGACTAGGTATATCCATCATGGTCTCATGCACCTGATCAAGTTCTGCATTCATCAAGTCATTAAAGTTTCTATAATTATATGTAGCAACAAACTCCCAAATGTCTTTTCTCAACAACTCCCTATAATGCTCCATTAGTTTTTTTGTCATCATTAGCATATTTGGGTAGAATCGGACTCGATTCATGAACAAACCAATAAACTCGCTTATTGTTTCTGTCGTATGGCCCATTACCAGAAATTCTCTTCGAATCTTTTTCACTTCCGCTTCTGGTGTGAAAACTTTAAGAAATATATCTTTAAATTCTTGCCATCCTATCCTGTCTACCAACTCCTTTCCCATGGTATGTTTTGTCAAATCCCACCAATCCTTTGCATGTTTCCTTAATAAGTATGCCTCAAACCAAAATTGTAACTCTTGAGGACATCTACTCACATTGAATGCCTATTCAATATCTAACAACAACCTATAACTGATGATCGGATCTTGTTCACCTTAGAATTCTGGAGGTTTACATGCCTCGAAATTTCTATACACGAAGTTATTATCAAGATTTTGATCATTCCTGGTTGCATTTTCGGCTCTATTCTCCATTAGTGTACCATATTACCTCTTATTGAATTTATTGTTCACTGCCTGATTTATAGTTTTTTATAACTTTGTCCAAGAGTGTTAGAACCAATGCTTTTATTGTTCGAGAAACCTCACCTGATACTAATTTCTTTAACTGACTCTGAACTGCATCATCATTCAGTTCTTGTTAGTTTCAACCATCTGTGTATAATCTGAAGCTGTTTCTTGCCTTATGCTGGGTCCACTTGATTCAACATTCATAGTTCGACGCTTTTCTATACTCATTTATAGGTTTCCTTCAATACTTGTCATTTCTACTGATCTGAAAATCAAACACTAGGACATATAAGATTCAACTATTTCTATCTATAAGTGCTGGTACTAATACTTGTCATTCTATTTTACACATACCTTTTACCTAGTAAAACGAACCCAAAAGACCAAAAACATAATAAAAATGGCAAATATATGCTTGTTTTTGTGTTTGTGTATGTGCAGGTACGGATATTAAAGAAAAGGACAAAATCAAAGCAAAAATAGACAAACACGAACATAGGAACGGAATGAGTGCACAAGAGCCAGAAGTTTCTAGCAAAGAGGTCAACAAAAGGTCAACCATGATCAAGCATTGGTCAACCCACAAGATGACAAAACCTTCAAAATAACAACTGAGCCCTTATTGTTAAATCAATCTCAAAAAGCCCTAAAATGAATAACATTGTTAGTCCTTTTATATCAAAGACTAACGATCATTAAATCTTTTATAATAAACCCTTACCCTAAACCTGTTAACCATACCCCTTTTACCCAGCCCAAATCAAACAGTCCGAACCCAATCCAAATTATAAGCCCAAAGTCAAACCCTTTTTAACACCGGGTCAAACAAAGTTATAAAATGAATGAAAAGGGCGTGGGAAATGCGTTTACTGTTCATCAACCCTTACCTCAAGATAAACCAGGGTCAAACTTAACTCAATCGTGGTAAACGTCGCAATCACAGCAAGCCCCGCTCCTCAGGGTCACAAGAAAAGCGTGTGCACCTCTCAAAGATGCCACGCTGGCGATCCATCACAGCACACAAAAGATCAAACGGCTGAGATCAAAAGATGTTGATAAAATTGATGAATTGATGGTGGGGATTCATTCCTTAGGCTCTACTCAAGATAACACACACAAAAGAAGCACAAGTCTCAGCTCAAGACCTCCTCACATCTCTATAAATAGGAAAGGGATTTCTTCAGTAAAAAATATCTAGGAGTAGGAGTAGCTTTAGGGTAGCTTATTAGTTTAGCTTAATGTAATTCATTTGCTTATTGTATTTCCTTTTTAAATGCATTGTACTCTTTTTAAATATTAATAAAATTTCAGTTTTTTTAAAATGTCGTTAAATTCCTGTTTTTTACTATTAAGCATTTGGTTCATTTAAGCTCAAATAAGCTACAATTGTTTATTCAGCTAAGCTCTTCAATAGCTTAGCTGAATAAGTTCTCTCATTCATTGTTACTAAGTGGTTCATTAAATAAGCCCATTTATAAGATAAGCCAGTTCGGAAAGGGCTTATAGGGGCTTATAAATAGCTTATTCATAAGCTGAGCTTGTAGATTGAGCTTATTTGAGCACCTTCAATCCCTGTTTAGAGCAAGGGATCAAGTAAGTTCCATTTTGTCCCTTATAACCTAATTTTTCTTCAATTTATAGCTTAGAGTATTGAATTGCTTATTTTACTGTTTATCTGCTTATTGCTTTTTATTTGTGCTTATTCAGTGTTTTTATGGTCTAATATAGTTAATTATAGATTAGTTTTTGTTCTACTTAAGTTTTTTTTTATAAATCTGTTATGATAGTAGTGTAAACAGCTTTTTATAATTAGCTTAATAATAAGTGCTTAATTTTCAGTCATAATTGATTAGTTGTCTTTTATAATCCTTGATATCAATCTGTTTTGCATTTCATTGATTTTCAAAAAGTGTTTTAATCTTAAAATTTGAAAACAGATTTTTTAAGGAGTGTTTGGCATAAGGATCCAAAATGGGTCAAATTAGTTTCTTACTGTCTCTTTGTTTTTAAATCAGCTTTATCAAGCTTGAATTTAGTCTTAAAGTCAGTTGTCACATATTTTTGAAGTTTAAATTTCAAGTTTTACGATTGTTTTTTTTAAACTGATAGTTATAGAATTGTCATAGTAGCTTATTTGATTAGCTTTTGTCCAAGTAATGTTTGGTGTCATTGTTACTCTTGCTTAAGTCTATAAATGCAGTAGAAAATGTGTTGAATCAAGTGTGTAGTTGCTAGTTTGAGTCAAGCCTAAAGCTGTTTAAGTTTTTCTTCTTTTTTAAAATTTCTAAAAAAGCTTGTTTTCATTAGTTGATTTAGATTAGTTATAGTTTGTTTGATGGTTTAATTTTTAGAATATAAGCTCTTAGCACATCTAGCTTTATCTATTTTTAGTTTTTAAGTCTTTACAGTAGCTTTTATTAGCTTAAAATTAGGTCTGCATTTGCCCATTTTGCCTTTTAAAAACCAAAAAGCCAAAAATATAGTAGTAACCTGTCAATTTGTCATTTGCTTTCCTAGTTTATATATTGTCCTTATTTTCTAATTTTTAGCTTATTTGTGATCCTTAGGAGATAGTTTTTATCTATTTTTAGTCTTAGAGCTTAATTTCAATGCTTAATTGTCTTCAAAGTTAGCTTAAAATCAATTGAAGGTTTTATGAAAACTGTTTTTTTTAATATCTACTAGCTTTTTAGTGTTCCTTAGCTTAAAGTGTTTGCTTATTTTAAGTTCTGTTATGCTTAATAGATCTAGGTAATAAGGATTGTTCAGCTTAATTGCTTATTCACGTGCTTATTCAAATGCTATTATAGCTTATTTGCTTTGCTCATTTGTTGCTTATTTTTAGTCATTAGGTTTAGGGCTTTGTCTGTTTGGGCATATCAGCATAGGTCTATTGCTTATTTGTCTTTTAAATTAGTTTTAAGAGTAGTGGTTTAGCCCTATAACCTGTTTAAAGTGCCCTCTGTCATTAAGTATTTTAAGAATTTTCTAGCTTATTTTTGTTACTTATCATCATTTTTTATTTTGGTTCCTTTTTGCTTATTAGGTTTAAGACTAGGTATAGTTCAGCTTACTTGCCTGTTGTAGCTTATTAGTGCTTATTTGAGTTTTAAAAAGTCCAACAGTTTTAAGTATATTAGTAGTAGTTTTAACTTAGTTTTTGTAACTGTGTTCAGCTTATTTCTAGCTTATTAGTTGTTTTTAGAAAAAAGTGCTTTTTATTAAATGTGCTTATTTTTAGCTAAAGTTTAGATTTCAAAAAGAAAATTTTAAAAAATGATTTACAAAAAGAGATGGCCACAGGTTTTGAACCTGTGACCTCTCCTTTCCTCACTCAATGCATTTAACTCACACACCTTCGCCAAACGTGCCCTAGGGTCTTTTTTGTCAAGCTCTCTCTCTTTTATTCTTTTATCCTTTCATTATGTTTAAGCTTAAACATGCTTATCTGCTTATTTTTAACTTATTCATTAAGCAAATCTTTAAGTTAGTATTTTTCATGCATTCTAATCAGTCTTATGTACTTTTCATAATTTTTCTAAAATTTTTAGGATTAGTTTAGTATTTTTAATTAATTTTTTAGATTAAAATCGTTTTTAATTCATAATAAAAAATATAAAAGTCAAAATATATAATTCTTTTTCTGAAAATTTTCTTTTGCCATTTAGGATTTATTAAAATTAAATTTGCATTTGTAGGTCTTAAATTTGCTTTAGTTGCTTAAATGTCGCGTTTTATTAATTCTCGTTAACGTTTTCTTGTTTTAACTTTTAAATTGCTTTAATTGTTGATTGTCCTTGCTTGTTTGTGCATTTCTTGTGAAATAGGTAATCAAATTTATTTCTGTGAACTATTCAAAAAACGCGCTATCACGAACTTATCCGATTTTCAATTCACGCTTCGTCGAGGGAAAACGACCCGGGAGGTTTTTGAGACAACTTTGGTTAAAAGTTTGTTTCTTAAATCCGACGGAAAATACTTACTATACTATTATTTTATATAATCCTCATATACTTATATATTATATTATATATATTATATATAGTGTGTTCGGAAGCGTATCAAATTTTTGGCGCCGCTGCCGGGGAAGTGTGTTACGATTATCGTGTTTCGTTCGAAGATTAGTGTTTTGAAGACCCTTCCTTGTGAAGTTATCGTTTTTCATTTGTGAATATTTTCTTAATAAAACCATAAAAATACAAAAATATTTTACACTTCTATTTTCTTTTATTTTAATATTAAAAATAACCGTTTGTTAATCGTTGTTACGACTCACCTTTAGATTACGTGCTATAAGGGAAGTTTAAGGCGGGTTTGATCAACATCACCCAAAAGGAGAAGGGTTATTCTAAATAGCGCCTCGCGCTTACCAACTCCTTCGCTTTCTTGTACGTATTTTTAGAGAGCTACCGTGCACATTTGATTTTCGGTTACCAAAAATATTTTTCTTTCTTATTTTAATTTCTTTTCTCATATATTAATAAAAATCTAAAAATATTCTTCTTTATCCTCTTATTACATTTAATTCTTATCTTCTTTATCCGCTTATCCGTTTAATTCTTCGACATGTCTTCGTATAACCATTTTGGTTGCTCGTATTGTGGAGGTTCGTTTAATGGTGGAAACTATCCGAGCTGTAGCAGTGTAGAATCCGGAAATGAGTTTGTCTATGACTCAAATCCTTATTCTTATAATGAAACACCATACTTCTTCAACCAACCTCCACAATACCAATACAAGACATACTCGTGTGAATTTTGTGGAGGGAACTCTCATCCGGGTTACGGTTGTCAAATAGGGAACACACTTGTCTATGATCAGGATCCCTGTTACAATCAAGACTTTGGATTTAACCAACCTCTACATTATTTTTTGAGTCAACCACATCAATTTCCTTATGAAATTTGTGGGGTTCTTCATGAAAATGATCAGTGTCAACCGATGAACCAAAATTATGATCCTAATTTTTGTTATGATTTGATTTATTCCGGTTTTGACCAATATCAACCCACGCAGTTTCCCAAAATTCATTATCCTCATCAAACAACGGATATGGAATTGTTGCAAGCTAGAGAAAACTTAATGGAAACTATTCAAGCCTTTTTAAAGGAATATGATCATATACCTCCAGATGAAAAGTGCATGGCTTTATTGCTAGCTGAGGAGAGATTTCTTAAAATTAAGCAAGCTGTGGAAGAAGAGCAGAATCTACCTGAAGTTATGCAAGTATTGCTACTTAAGCTTATGAATGATTTGAAAATTCTTAAAGAAATTCAACCAAAGCAAGAGGAGCCGGTAGTTCAAAGTTTTACTCCATATGGGAATTTTTCTATGATTGACGATGTGGAAGTGTTAATGAAAGACATTTACAC